>LUCG01248679.1:0-10524 GCA_001633085.1 Carthamus tinctorius
TAATTAAAATTTTATTTTTAATTTTAATGTTAGTTATTTTACTTTACTTTAAATTATTTTAGAAATAAAAAGATGGTATGAGGGATATGAGAGATACAGTTAAGGATGAAAATGTATGGTGTAGAAAGGATAGTGGTAATATAGTGAAAAGCAGATGTGACAACTGATGTGGAAATAAATACGAAGAGTATGAAAGGTACGGTTAAGGATGACCTAAGGATCGTCTAAGTTAACTTATTTTTGCCAATCACGACCCTACCTAAGTTAAAATTGTATTTACACACCTACCACATTTTTTGTTCGTCAACGTCAACTATATAAAAAACTATTATAAATTTTTTAAAATTAAATAAACAAGAGATATTATTATACTACATTGCTACTACACTCATTCAATCAAATAATAAAGAATCTAAAATTATATAAAAGAAGCTACTTTTGTGTGTTGGCTTCATTCCAGCAAACCTGCTACCAACGAGGAAGGAGAAGCCTCTATAAATAGTAACTTCCGCCATTTTTATCATCTTCTCAAACACTTCACTTCTTCATTCTCGCCTTTCGATTATATCTGCTACTTTCAGTTTTCATTCCAGTTTTTCTTCTTTTTTTTTTTTGAAAAATTGAAGCTGATTCTGTTGTTTATGAAGTAAAGCTCAGCATTCAGCAATCAAACATCGCTAGATACTGGATTTTTCAAGGTATGTATGTATATCATATCCTGTCTTCTTAATTTTGGTTGAATTACTGTTTGAAATTCAATGTATTCAACCGGATCTGGAATTTTGGACTTGAATTGATTGATTCATTACTTGAGTTCGTGTCGTGTTGCTTAAATGCATCAATCTTTGTTATCATATCCTCCGTTTTTTACGAAGAAAATTAAAGAGAAATACGAATTCCAACAAGGAGAGGATCGACGTGTCAGTCCGTAGAGTGGTAGATCTTGGCTCCAGAAGAGCCCTTGAGGAGAGAATGGGGGTTCCAACAAGGAGAGGATCGGCCACGCCCCCCCTCAAAATAGAGGCTAGATGAAGGGCCTAGAACGGCCAGGAGAGGATCGGCATGTCAGTCCCTAGAGTGGTAGACCTTGGCTCTAATACCATGTGAGTATATGTAGAACCCTTGTATTAATCTCCAAAAGAGCACTTGAGGAGAGAATGAGGGTTCCAAGATATATAGTGAAGATATTATGCATTCAATGCGATATAGCTCTTTTCTTCCGATTGCTAAGTGACTAGTAGTCAACCTTTTACAAGTTTGGGGGTTTTCAATTTCCGAATGTCTCACCATATCTCTGTGCAGGTTAATTAATTAGAAGTCGTACAAGATAGAATGGGTGAGTCAGATGCCATGGTCCAACAGCATCCGCCACAAGAACCGGAATTAGATTTAGACCTCACACAGACACTAGACCCGGAACCGCAACCGGCACCGGCACCAGAAGCAGTACCAGTATTGGCACGGGAATTGGCATCGGCTCTTGAAAAGGCATTGGAACCAGCACTACTGGCACAGGAACTGGAATCGTCATCGGCACAGGCACCAGAACCAGCACTGGAACCCGAACCGGTATCGACCCTAGAACGGTCAACGGAACCAACACTGGAACCAGTATTGGCACAGGAACCGGAACCGGAACCGGAACCGGTATCCACGCTAGAACAGTCACCAGAACCAGCACTTACACAGGAACCAGAAGCGGCACCGGCTCTCCCACAGACACCAGAACCGGCATCGGCACCGGAACCAGTACAGAACAATCTTCCTCGTCAAGATCTACTTAATGGTAAGTTCTATCACACAAAAATATCCTACCAGGCTACCAGCTAATGTGGGCGTTGGTGTGGAGAACCGGTCCAATACTGTTATCGCAATTAAGGCTGTGTTTGGCAATAAACAAGGTAGCTGATAAGCTAGAACATGTTTCGATGGACCATAAGCTAGCTTATAACGCTAGTTGGAGTAGCGTTTTAGAAGTTTTTGTAGTTTTTTCCAATTATACCCTTATTAATATTAATTATGATACCTCAACCTTTTGATTATTTTACGTACTCATAAGCTAATTTTTACCAAACATAATTTATTCATAAGCTAATTTTTGTAAGTTGGAGGTTAGAATCCAGAAACCATGATTTCTTTTTTTTTTCCCCCCAAATTTTGAGTTCTCTTGAATCATACTTTGAGCCTATGAGGCTTAAGCCAGAGGTGAACCTAGAAACTTATTCAATTAGTGACACCATTTGATTATAAGAAACAATTGTATTTGAGTCCTATTATTGCAAATTTAAAAGTTAAAAACTAGGAAAATGACTCTAACAAAATCTAAGTAGAATATTGTGTGCTCTACATTGGGTCCACCCTGTCCTAAGGTTCGCTATTCGTCGAATCAACGAACCTTATAAGAGATTATCCACGGGTACTCAAAGAATCACCCGTTCAATATTTTCTTTGTTTTTACTCGCTACATCGAACTCGATTCTTATGCATAAACTGGTATTGTTAAATGCTTAGATAACAAAAGAAGAGAATTCATCGATACTTGTGTTCCCTTATACGAAGCATCAATCAAAGGAGACTGGAGAGCCGCGAATGAGATCCTTCAAGACAAGAGATATCTGGTACGTTATAGCATCACTGAAAATGACGAAACCGCCCTTCACGTTGCAGCATCGGCTCATAGCAACACCGAAAGCATCAGTTTCGTGCAAAATCTTGTGGGTATGATGACAAAGGAGGACTTACAACTTCAGAATAAAAGTGGGAACACCGCCCTTTCTCTAGCAGCTGCAGCCGGAAACGTCGACATTGCTGAGATTATGGTGAAATTGAACCCGGAGTTGCTGAATATCGCTAATCGTAGCAGACAGACGCCACTCTATATTGCTGTTTTGTTTAGGAACCGTGCTATGGTTAAGTATCTCTACGATAAGTCTCCGCAAACGAATGCTCTTGGTTGGACCCCTGTACAAAAGGGGTGGGTTTACTTCAGATGCGTCGAGGTTGATCTCTTTGGTAAGTATTTTATTACCGTTTCAGATTTTTTTTACGGTTAATTGGTTAGACCCGAACCATTCCTCATTATATATGCTTGAATCTTTATTCGGCTGAACTTAGAGTGTGTTTGGCAAGCTAGCTTATGAATAAATTATGTTGGGCAAAAACTAGCTTATGAATTTGTAAAATCACCAAAAAGGGTATTTTGGGGTATAATAATTAATATTAATAAATATATAATTGGAAAAAGCTACAAAAAGCTCTTAAAGCGCTACTCCAACTAGCATTTTAATAAACTAGCTTATGGTCCATCCAAATTCCAAACATGCTAAGGCTCTGTTTGGCAAACTAGCTGATAAGCTAGCTATTGACTGATAAGCTAGCTTATGAACAAATTATATTTAACAAAAAGTAGTTATGGGTATGTAAAATGACCAAAAAAAGGTATATTGGATATAATAATTAATATTAATAATGGTATAATTGGAAAAGGCTAAAAAAAGCTCCAAAAAGCTACCTCCAAGTAACTTTTCAAAAAGCTGGCTTATAAGCTACTTTTTGTCCATCCAACCGCGTACACAAAAACTATTAAAAAAATTAGAGTAAATTACATATTTGGTCCCTGTGGTTTACACTTAATTACACTAGATCAATGAAAGAAGCTAAACACCCAATCTTTTAACCCCAATGGGGCAGCCTACTGGTTAAGGCTTGGTGTTGGGGAAAAACCCACCCAAGTTCGAATCCGGGGGTGAGCAACCAGGGGCCACTGAGTATTAATCCCAGGGGAGCATGCTTTAGCTCTTGGTAAANATCCCTAACTTATTTTTGCCAAACACAGCCTTAGCCTTTTTTTTTCTTCTTCATATTTTAAGTAGCGCATTCCACAATCATTGGGACAATTGTTCACAAATTATGCTTGGCTTTTGATTTATTTCTTTATTCATGACATTTTTCCTTTTCAAATCTTTTGCAGACATGGCACTCAAAATATTTGGCGACCACCCCGACATTCCTAAAAGAGAAAATGCACTCGGACTTTTGGCTAAAAAGCCTTGTGCATTTCATGAAAGAAAATGGCATATTGTCTGGAGAATTGTCAATTCAAGTAATTTTCGTACTACATTTATCACATATATTACTACATTAGAAAGTTATCATAAAATGGTTGGGTTCGGAGAAGTGTGTCAAGTTTGGTGAGAAGCGTGAGAAATGGTTAACAATAGTTGGATGAGAAATGGATAAACGTTAGAATGGGATGCACCAAAATAAGATGCCCCAAGGTGCACCAGATCAAAAAACATTTTTAAGCCGCAATTCATGTAAGGGTATTTGACTAAAAGTGATCAACGGTTTAAAAGCACTTCTCACACGATCCGATTCAATTATAAAAATGGTAAATAATCGTGAGAAGTTGAGAAAAGAAGGTTAAAGGAAGATTCATATATGAATCATTGAAAAAATCCAAAAAAATCTTTATGTGAAGATTCATATATGAACCAACATTATCATTCATATTGGTTCATATATGCATCTTAAAGTTGGTTTTTTCAATTATTCAAATATGAGTCTTCCATTAATCCTTATGTCTTACCTTCTCATGAATATCATTCTGACCTATTAAAGTATTTTTCTTATATGATTGTTGATTTCATTTATGGCAGTCCCTTGTTTTAAGGTTGGACCTGTTGCAGAAGAAGGTGAAGCCATGGAATTACTGAGAGAAATTTGGACAAGCATTGAAGAAAAGCCAAAGAGTGAAATAGACACAATACTTAGAGGCCCCCTAGTTGTGAAAAATGGGAGCCAAACATACCCTTCTCGGGTACTTTTCGTTGCTGCAGAATTCGGCAATACTGAATTTGTGGTTGAGCTTATTCGTAAATATCCGGATCTTATATGGAAGCAAAATGACAATAGCCAAAGTATCTTTCACATTGCAGTCTCTCATCGTCGTGAGAGTATCTACAATCTTTTATATGAGATAGGCTCAACGAAGCAGTTCATAACTTGTCTCAGAGACCAAGAAGGCAATAATATGTTGCATTTAGTTGGAAAGAAGGTCGAGAAAAACCGACCTCCAGATGTGTCAGGAGTGGCTTTTCAACTACAACGTGAATTATTATGGTTTAAGGTACATTATTCTCTCCATGATTTTGAATTAATAGCCTTTTATGCATTGAGGGTGTTTGGGTTCAGTTATGTTAATTAGTAATTAGCAGCAGATTCAAGAATTTTGCCTAGCAGGGGCACCTGTAAGGTAGATTAAAGGCATCAACGTTGATTGATGTGTTTTTAGTCTAATTCCACCTTTTGGAGGGAATTTTAAAGTTTTTTTTTTTTTGTTGATTTCAAGGATTTTTAAGTTTTTTATGTCGACTTTGAGGGATTTTTTTGGCTATTTTGTTCGATTTCGAGAGACTGCTTTGGATTTTTGTTGATTTGCAGGTATTTTTTTTATTGGTGGGGTACAGGAAGGAAATAACCGGGGGATCTATGGTAGAAAGTTAAAAAAAATGGTTACCGTAGGAAAGAGGGGGGGGGGATCTTAATAGGGGCCATCGGCCGACCTTTTAAACACTACATTCGCCCCCTGTTAGTAATATTGGAGGTTGTTGATAATCTCAATTCTCATCTATTGTGTCACAGGAAGTAGAGTCGATGATTCCTCCTCATTACATAAATCAGAAGAATAGAGCGGGTCAAACACCACAAGAATTATTCACCGAGACCCACAAAGATTTAGTTATCGAGGCTGAGAAGTGGATGAAGGGAACGGCTAGCAAATGCATGGTGGTAGCTGCACTTATAGCCACCATAGTATTTGGGGTCGCTTTTACCATTCCAGGTGGATATGATGAAAAGAATGGCTTTCCTCTGTTCCTCCACGAAGGACCATTCATAGCATTTGTCGTACTGGATGCCATTTCTTTAATCTTATCCGCGACTTCAATCCTTATGTTCTTATCCATCCTTACTTCACGTTACGCCCAGAAAGATTTCATAGAATCGCTACCAAAAAAACTGATGGTAGGTCTAGCAACACTTTTCTTCTCTATCGTGACCATGATGATAGCCTTCAGTGTCAGCTTCTTCGTGCTATACCGTCACAAGTTTATCCCGATAGCAGTCGTAATTAGCGTACTTTCTCTGATACCCATCATTGCATACGCTAAACTACAGTATCCTCTTTTGGTGGATGTGTTTCGCTCGACGTTTGGTTCAAGGTATCTCTTTAAGCCAAAGAAGCGAATACTTTACTATCAGAATCCAACGTTCTAAGTATTGTAGTGATTTAGTTTTGAATTTTAAGGTTTCATTTGTATATTTTGTAAAGAAGAGATGTATGAATGGACCATAAGCTAGCTTATTGAAACCCTAGGTAGAGTAACTTTTAGAAGCTTTTTGTAGTTTTTTTTTCTTTTCAATTGTACTCTTATTAATATTAATTATCAATTTATCATATCTCAAGATACCCTTTTTGGTCATTTTACATACTCATAAGCTAGTTTTTGCCAAACATAGCTTATTCATAAGCCACCTTATCACCTACTAGCTAGCTTATTAGTCAACACTCAACAGCTAGCTTACCAGCTACTTTGCCAAACACTGCTCAAACAAACCAAATATTTTTCATTGTCCCGTTACTAAGGAAAAGCCCCCTTAAACCTTTTTTTTTGAAACGGCAAATACAAACACACCTAAGACCATCCACAATGGGAGCGTCAAGGGCATCGGCAAAGCCCTTTTGCCGATTGGCAAGGCAGTCAACACCGGCGTGGTTGATTAGCAAGGAGTGAATTCGGCAAGCGCATGCCGACTCCTTAGACGACCCACCCCACCCTCTCTCTCCTTTCTCTCCATCTCTCTCTTCTTTCTCTTTTATTCTTTTTTTTTATTAATTATTTAGATTGGTATGTGTGTGGTTGAATTGGTAAGGTTTTGGTAAGATAGTAGAAAACTGATGTGGTGACTGGTACCATTGGCAAGAGCCGTCACCACTGTGGATGGTCTAACAAACCTACTCCTAAAATCTACCCTAAATCTACACCACAGTCCACGACGGAACTCGAACCCACAACCACAAGGAAAGAGGACACCTTAACAACACCCCGAATGCCGCTGGGCTACAAGCCCATTGGCCCCTTAAACCTAATGTTCCTCTTTCAACCACAAAAACCCAACCCAACCCAAAAGTCTGGCCCTTTTGGATACTTATGCCAAATGATAGATTTTGGGCCCAACCATTTGAGTCAAAACACTAGTGGAAAGATTGTGCAAAACCAATGTAGAAAACACTATTCAACTTATACTAATGTATAAAACTATAAGTAGATTTTCAGTATTCGTTTATTAAAAGAAAAAAATATCAAAACAATGATAAAAGAAAATGTAGATTAGTCTTTTTTATGGATAACAAAAACTTTTATATGTAATATATACAATGCCATGCTTTCATTTTAAACATAACAATTACAATACATTTGCTAAATGCATGAGGTTATGCAAATTAAGAATTTTAATTTATAAACTTGGATCTTTCAGTCTAACATTAACAAGGTGTCATTTATTAAACGCTTAATCAGTAACTATACTGGATCACTCTTATCATATGAATATAACAAAAAATGAGAATCTTACCCGATTAAAGCAATGACAAGGGCCGATGGTCTTATCCTGTAAGTGAAATTGACGATTCTTACCTAATAGGTGTTTGTCGGATAAAAATGTTGCATACGGTGTCGTTTTAATTGACTAAAATCTTACCATGTAAGTTAAAGTGTATCTGTTAATCCTTATCAGTACTTACTAGGCAGTTCGATAAACCGTCCCTTACCGTCCTCACTTTTACCACAATGTAACAAAACAAGAAATTTGATCTTACAATTTAATTACAAAATTTATCACATTCGTGAACGTCTCCGTTCCTTCCTTGATAATTTTTTATAAATATAATAATTTTTTATTTTTAAACTAAAAATAAACACCATTATTTAATCTAAAATATTTCAAATCCAATAAAAAATCGAAATTAAAGAAATTATATATTAAAATAGCGTTCTACTCTATTTAATTTAGCAATCCCATTATTAATTTTTAGGTAATCCTTAACTCGTACTTTTAATTAGAGATGGTTAAATGAGTCTGACTTGAACCAAGACCAGCTCTTATAAGCGGACCTTATAAAACTTAATCGGTTTTGGACAAATCTAGGTTTAATGTAGGTAAATTATATAGCCCAACTTCAATGAGTTCAATCCATTTAACAATGATTTTGAAACCAAATGGTAGTTCGTCGGACGGTATCAGAATATCGAATTACCGACAAAATTCAATCTTTCAAAAAGTTAAATATTCAAGTCTCACTAGACATGAAGACTGTATATAATTATTTGTCATATATAAATACTATATATTTAAAAACAATGATTTGAGCTTCAAGATCACAAGGGTTAATTCTGATTTTGTGTGAGTTTTAATTTTCAATTCACACGAAAACAGTTCAATAACAACACAAGTAACAGAATCTCACATTGAATTACAGAATGAAATTGCATAGCTCCACAAAGACACATTTATAACATTTTGATTCTTCATATATGATAAGGCTCCGATAACTCTCCCTTATCTTTAGAACCGTGATAGTCCTTTCACAACTGTCAGTCACTATTAATTCAACGACAATGATTGCATGTCTTTTGGTGGAAGGGGAATTTTGGTCTTTTGATTTTTTGCGTATAGGAACTTTTATATACCTTGACATGTTAAGGTACTAAACGTATGTTAATGTAAGTCTAAGGCATGTCAAAGTTTCTATGTTAATTTATATTAAGGTCTTCTCTTCATTGTTAAGACATGCTAACTCAATATTTTCATATTAATGTATGTGTCCAGTACTCCATGCCTCAGAATTTCTACTTAATTACATCCATACTATTCTATTTTAGTAAGCCTTCCGATAAATAAAAATCAACAACAACTTCGACAAGGTTCTTATAGAAGATAAAAGTTACCATGTCATCCCAAAGAGGTTTTTTAGAGCACGTCTAAAGATAAAAGCTCTCATATAAAGAAAGTAAAGAACACGATAAGATTTTAGGCCCGCCCTACGTTCAATCACACTTTAATAGATGTGATTATTATTTTTGGGGGACAGACCTATAAAGACCCGAGTGGAGTCTAGGGTATGAAATGTATATCCGTTAAGCTTCGAGGGTACTTCAAGATATTAGAAAATATAAAGTTGTATCATTATAAAAACCTTCATAGTTTTGTATCATTATTACTTATAAGGTTGTATTCACAAAGTTCTTTTTTATTATAACATTTTATGATTATAGAAGGTTATATTCACAAAGTTTTTTATTTATAAAATGTTTTAGTGATCATAAAGGTTGTATTCACAAGTTGCAATGAGAATTCTCCACCCCATGAATTGATGCATGAAATCTGGCAAGTTGTGAATGCTACATCAACTGTAACTCAATAATTAATATGCTCCATTAACTAATCTTCCAACAACCTCCATCCAAATACATAAAACAAATTTACATGCACAAAGTGGCATTTTTACCCCCAAAGTCATTCTCTACATATTTTGCATGCATTAGTAGCCATCCATGCATGGATACATGTATACATATACACACACATTGGGGGGGGNAAAACTAAGGAACACCCTTATAATCGCTCATATGAAATGTATGTATATTTTCATAGAAGTCATTTGTAAGCAATTACAGGGCACTAAGGTCGAAGAGGGATCCCGTGCATCCACTTATTTGATTGTCGTAGAGGGAAAAATATATATAGGTGTTTTGAATGTGCACCCGCTTGATTTTTGGAGGTGCTTCTTAAATGTTTTAGAACTGGACTTCCAATAAAGTTAACTAATTGGCGTGGTGGTCTATTTATTTATTTAATTTTTTGTTGTTAAGTAGAAACCACAAACCAATAACTACCATTTAACATCACACACACACACACACACACGTATATGTATGTATATAGAGAAAAATTCAAATGAAAAACTCATTTTTCATTGTGAACGTAAGGACCACTAAAATTGCACCATGTGGCAATATTCATTCTGAATAATGCATGATATTCAGAGTGAATATTGTCAAGTGACGCGATTTTAGTGGTCCACACGTTCACAACCAAAATTGAGTTCACATTTGAACCTAACCCTATAGATATAGGGTCAGGTTCAAACGTGAACTCATATTTCATTGTGAGCATGAGGAGCACTAGTATCGCGCCAGGTGACAATATTTAGTCCGGATATTCATGTATTATTCATATTGAATAAAAGCTTTATTCAGTCTGAATAAAGCTTAGGCACATGATTCAGAGTGATTGCGCCTAAGCTCTATTCACTCTGCATGTGTGGGTGTCAGAGTGTTGATATTCATACTGAATAAAGCTTAGGCACCTATTTAGATTGCCACGTGACTTGATTTTAGTGGTTCTCATGTTTACAATGAAAGATGAGTTAACATTTGAACTTCCCCCCTCCTCTCTCTCTCT
>LUCG01248680.1:0-13627 GCA_001633085.1 Carthamus tinctorius
GTTGAGGTTGCCGGAGAAAATGGGTCGCCTGAGTGGTGCAGTCGCCGGATGGCCGGAAAAGTCGCCGGAGAGGGGGTGATCGGCTGGTAACTATTGATAGCAGGCCACGATACATGAAATGGTAGGTTTTGAATATTTGATGTATTAAATGGTACTTTTCAAGTACAATACACACAATAGCAAAATGTGACAACTTGGATACATTTAAGTATACTAAACCCTAAATTTTACTATAGAACATTAATGTTTTCAATCGTAGTTCTTAAGTTAATTTAAAGAATTTTAAGCTAATCTATTTTTAAAAGGAGATGCATGAACATATAATAATAAGATGTACGAGCTTCCATTCCGGTCCCAAACGAAGCCCGCCGTTCTATTTAACTACATGTACAGTTTTATAGTATGTTTGAGTTTGATAAATAACAGATTTCACATAATAGAAATGAAAGAGGACCCGAGTTCTTTTAAGTCATTGTTCTTGATTTCCTACCACCTAACGGCTAACAGCTAACGTCTCTCTCTCTCTCTCTCTCTCTCATGGGTCCAATCCAAAATTTGTCATATATTCATGAGGAAACCATGTGTTTTCGTTTATGTAATTTGTCAAAAAATTGTTATTTAAATTGTTATTTTTAAAACTATGATTTTTATCATTATAGTTCGTAATTCTTTGCTCTTTTCGTCCCTTTGGCTAACTATGCTAAAAAAAACCATGTTAACTCTTTTTGTTGTTTTTATAAATTACTAGTCGTACAAAAAACCTCCATCGGTGGCCCTTCCCCTTCCCACTGAACCCCTTCATCTCCGATGAAACCAAACTCCAATGAAGTATCACAACCCAAATTAAGGTGAACTCCATCCTGGTGTACGGTTATTTCTCTAAAACCCATTTCCCAGTTTGAAGGTGGAAGTCTGGAAGAGTTGAAAAGGCTTTGTGCTCCATTTAAACTAACGGTTTGAAGGTGGAGGAGCTGATTTAAACTAATTTTAGATACATATGTCCTTAGAAAAAAAAAGGAACAAATAGAACAAAAATTATATGGAAAATGGAATCATTAAACTTTGGTCATGTTTGATTTGTATGATTGGATTGGATTTGAAAGGATTCAAAGTTAGATTCTATTCTAATATCATTTGGTTTGAAAGATTTTTTGGATTTGAAATCCTAGAATTATATTAAAATCTCATAGACATTAGATTTTGTAATCCTATAAGATGCTTGGTATTTCATGAAATTTCATAAGAATTAAATGTAACAAATATCTTTAAATTATGAATAATCAATTAATAAAAAACAATATAATTCTATTTATAATTAATCATAATTTATTTTTATATAAAATTCAAATTCCTCAAAAACTATTCCATCAAACCAATTATACACTTTACAATTTTGCACCTTAAAGTTTCTTCAAGCTTTCTTATCTAAGTGGGTTGGGTCATGCGGCGGTTAATCAGAGAAAAGGCTCAAGAAACCCGTCCATCCAGACACAAGAAGCTTCACTTCAATAGAAAATGAAAGTTTGTTTTAGAGACAAAAAAAAAGACAATAAAACGGAAACGAAAAACATAATTTTAAAACCATGAGAAGAAAGTAGCAAGTTTTAAGAAAGCAAGGGACAAAAACTGCAATTTAGTCTATTCATTCACTCTTAATTTATGGATGAGCCAACGACAATCATCCTCTTGCACCTCCTCTTCTACTTTCACAACTTCACCCCATATTTTACAAGAAGATTTCTGGTAAGAAAAACAAATTACAAGAAACCCTCCGTCAATCACAGATCATCACCGGCCATGTTGTCTGTTGAAGCTCAAAAACCAGAAACACCTGCACCTCCACCCCTCGTTGCATCTAGTAATTGTAGTAATAACCATACTCATAATCATAATGTTGATGATGATTCTAGTAGTAGTAGACACGTTGTTTTTAGATCAAAGTTGCCAGACCTGCCCAGCATACCAAACCACATACCTCTCCATACCTATTGTTTCCAGAATCTTTCCCGATTCTCTGACAGACCATGTCTGGTTGTCGGTTCCACCGGCACCACTTACTCTTTTTCCCAAACCCACCTCCTCTCTTGCAAAATTGCCGCCGGATTATCCACTCTCGGTATCAGCAAGGGTGATGTCATCATGCTCCTCCTCCAAAATTGTGCCGAATTCGCGCTAACTTTCATGGCCGCTTCCA
The DNA here is from genome assembly GCA_001633085.1 of Carthamus tinctorius. Taxonomy (NCBI): domain Eukaryota; kingdom Viridiplantae; phylum Streptophyta; class Magnoliopsida; order Asterales; family Asteraceae; genus Carthamus; species Carthamus tinctorius. Next base: position 2,195 of record LUCG01248680.1, read on the forward strand.
TGATTGGTGCCGTCACCACTGCCGCCAATCCCTTGTACACTGCCGGTGAAATCTTGAAGCAATTCAATTCTTCCAACTCCAAGATGATAATCACCCAGGCCCAGTACGTCGACAAGCTTCCCAAAATGGATTTCCCCGTTATCACCGTTGATGAGCCTCCGGAGAAGTGCCTGCATTTCTCTGTGCTTTGCAAAACGGACGAAAACTGCTATATACCATCTGTCACAATTGATCCGGACGACGCTGTGGCGTTACCATTCTCATCGGGAACCACAGGTTTACCGAAAGGTGTGATCTTGACGCACAAGAGCTTGATCACCAGCGTTGCACAACAAGTCGACGGAGAAAACCCAAACCTTTATCTGAAGCAGGACGACGTTGTTCTATGTGTGCTGCCGCTGTTTCATATATATTCTCTAAATTCAGTGCTATTGTGTTCGCTGAGAGCAGGAGCCGCGGTGGTGCTGATGCCCAAGTTTGAGATAAGATCGCTATTGGATCTGATACAAAGGTATAGGGTGACGGTGGCGGCGGTGGTTCCTCCGCTGGTGCTGGCTTTGGCTAAGAATCCAATGGTAGGGAGCTATGACTTGAGCTCGATAAGGGTGGTCTTGTCAGGGGCAGCACCGCTGGGGAAGGAGCTGGAAGAAGCTCTCAGAAGTCGAGTCCCCCAGGCAATTTTCGGTCAGGTAAGTTGCGCACTTTTCCATTTACCTACATACCATTATAATAAAAATAAATAAAATGGTTGCACTTTTTGCCGTGGAGTTGCTGACTAAAACTTCTTTTTGGTTGGGAAGTAGTTTCAGATTACTTCAATTTACTAAACTTCGCCTGCTTGGGAACCTCTTTAATTACTGGCTCTTGCACACTTGTTTTATCAAGTTAAACTCATGATGTCAAGTTATATCAAATAAGATAGAAAAAACTTGTGGTTATATATAGTATTTTACATCACATTTAAGATTTCATCAGATAAGTTGACGATGGTTGTGTTTTTCCATTCAGTATGCTTTGTGGGTTAATATGTTGCTTAACCGAACATCTAACTTACAAACAAACAGGTGCTTCTATTAATGAAATGCAATACACAAAAAACATCTTGTACCTCCATTACATTTGCATGATGTCTCCTCTCCTCAATCTACCTTGCTCCTAACTTTTGTGCTTTTTTTCTTTTTCTTGATAATTCACTTGTAAATAAAGGAATGTTTTAACTCCGAAAGCATTTAATTGATTTACACATAACCTAGCTACGATTAAAATATATACATGCAAGACTGCAGGGCTATGGGATGACGGAAGCAGGACCTGTTTTGTCCATGAGTGCAGCGTTCGCTAAACAACCTTTGGCCACCAAGTCGGGTTCTTGTGGGAGTGTGGTTAGGAACGCTGAGCTCAAGGTTATCGACCTCGACACCCATTACTCTCTTGGGTATAACCAACCCGGTGAGATATGCATCCGTGGTCCTCAGATTATGAAAGGTATCAATATTCCTTTTATTCCATTTTTAATTAATTGATAATAAGTTAAATATTAAAACGGCGCCATATAGGATACTTGAATGATGCCAAGTCGACAGCTGCGACAATAGACGAGCAAGGTTGGCTTCACACTGGTGACATTGGGTATGTAGACCACGATGACGAGGTTTTCATTGTGGATCGAGTCAAGGAGCTCATAAAATTCAAAGGCTTCCAGGTACATCTTTTGAATAACTGATCGACCAAATGGTATGTAAATATTTATGTCATTCATGGGTCTGCAGGTCCCACCAGCAGAGCTGGAGGCCCTTCTCGTGAGCCATCCTTGTATTGCAGATGCTGCTGTGGTCCCGTAAGTAGTAGTATTTATAATAAATTAATAATAATAGTAATATACATGTAGCTAGATAGGTTCTAGATTAATAGAAAAGATCGAAAACAGGCAAAAAGATGATGCTGCAGGAGAGGTGCCAGTTGCATTTGTAGTTCTGTTGAGTGGGATGCAGGAACTCACTGAAGAAGCTGTCAAGGATTACATCGCCAAGCAGGTGGTATTTTACAAGAAACTGCATAAGGTGTACTTTGTCACCTCCATTCCCAAATCTCCATCCGGAAAAATTCTAAGAAAAGATCTCAGAGCCAAACTCCCAGCCACATGATCATTGTCGGCCTTAATTCTCTTGGTTTTCTTTTATTCAAACCATGTACGTATTTTTTATATTACTTACTTATGTATTAATTAATTATATTAACTATACGCTATTGCTATAACTTCCCACTCATATTGCAACACAATATCATATATTATATAGGTTTTTTTTTTTGTTTGATCTGAGTTAATAAACCAAATTTAGAATACGCACTTGAGAACATAAGTCCTGTAAAAAGTTAAAACAGTAAAAACTATCAATCACATTTGAAGGCCAATTTGGCCATAGGCCATTGTAACTAACTAAGAAAATAGGGAGGGTAACAACAGTTGGGCCAAAGTACCAACCAACAACCAACCTTTTAACTAGGTAAACCAGAAAGAGAGGAAGTTCCATATAGATAAATACATTGGTTGGATCACAATAATCAACAACTAATATATCACCTTGCCAATAAACCATGGAACTAAGGCAGTCAAGGAGGTAGGATAAGATAGCAATGAGAAACTCCTCAAATACACACACACACACACACCCAAATTAGACTCTTGTTTATCACATCAAGTCTTGTGCATATAGCAATGAGAAACTCCTCAAACCCCAAAAAGGTGAATAAATTCATGCAACGAGCGAAGAAGAAGCGGCAGAGGATGGGTTAAGGGGTTGTTTACCAAATTTTATATTTCAGAGGATGACGAAACGAGATTAGAGGAAGAGCTTTGGAAAGGGGTTTGGGACTGACGCAATGAGATTAGAGGAAGAGCTTTGGGGGACTTTCAATCAATGGTAGGCGTACTTTCTTCCTTGAAATTTAACATATTAGGTTCGGATAAGTGGACTTGGTCTTGGGACAAGAAAGGGATTTTTTCGGTTAACCGAACGGTTCATTTGTTGCAATTAAACCCAAGAATTGGGGGAGTAGATTCGGATTGCGTTTTTTGGAGCAGGTCAATTCCCATTAAGATTAGTATTTGACTATTCTCATCTGGTGTTTTTTAAAAAGTGCTTTCCTGACGAGATCAAATTTGTCAAAGAAAGGTGTTCCTATTCAATCCTTAGAGTGCGTTTTTTGCGATACGGGAGAGGAGACTATGGATCACTGTTTCTTTCTGTGCCTACTTCTAGCAACTTATGGAGGAAAGTCTGGGCCTAGTGGGATTTAAAATCACCTAGACTGACCTCGGTGGTCGGTTTTAAAAGGTTAGTCCAGAAATTTGGTTCTAATTGCAGCTGGGGTAATGTCTTTCTAGCTGTTTGTGCAATCATTTTATGGCAGATTTGGAAGTGGCGTAGTGGGTGCCTGTTTGCCAACGGAGAAGAGGTTAGCAAGATGAAAGGGGAGGACCAATTCCCACATGTGCAGAATATTTCAAGACTTTGGATTGGTAATAGACAACCCAAATTGTCTATTAATTGGAACAATTGGTCGACCAACCCGATTAAAACTTAGTTCTCGGTTGTTGCTTGGGGCAAAGGGAGGTCTTTTTTTTCTCACTAGAAGTGCTTTTAATAAATCTTGGGTCCGCTTGGTGGGGTGATGGCGTTGCCGAAACTCCTTTCCTAGTGTGTCCCTCTTTCTTGCCGTTCAAAAAAAATCCCACAGAGGATCAAAAAGATCGACACAACAGAAAACTTCATCTTCTTCGTCACTCTAAATCACATCAATCCTTTCCACCTTCAAGAACACAAATTCCCTGATTCTCCCCGAAAACCCAGATTGGAGGATGAACAATCCTCACACAAATCATGGGATTCCATTTACTTTTGATAAATCGAACAAACCCCCATATGAGAAACCATGGTCTGCACTTTTTTATGAATCAAACATGATGGGTGCAAACTTGTTTGCAGCCATGGCGTTCTAAACATCTTTTTCCACACATATTTACATAAATAGAAGGAAAAAGATGCCAAGAAATGGTTAAATCTGAACAAGTGAAAGAAAAGCGTTTTAGAAAATTGGGTTTTTGAAAACAAAACCAAATTCTAGAGAGAGAAAGGAGAGAGATGTAAAAGGTGAACTCGCAAAGAAAATCACAGCAGAAAAATAAATCATAAAATAGAGGTAACAGCGGCGCCGACGAGAGTGGCCACGGCTTCCGAGAGCGTAGCGGTGGAACGCTGCTTGGGTTTAGAGAGAGAGAGAGAGCGAGAATGAAAGGTACCAGCCTACGAGGGTGTTTGGACTGTGTTTTAAAGGTGCTTAAGCACTTATTAGCTTTTCAAAAAGCTAATTAGCTTAGATTAGTGTTTAGATATTGAAAAACACTTTTGAAAAGTGTTTCTTAGAGAGCTTACAAACGTGATTTTTGAAAAGTAATGCATGAGTGACTTTGTGATGAGCATAAATGTTTTTTGTTGACAAATGACACAAAAGCTTCTCAAAAAACTAATAAGCTAATCCAAACACTTTTTAAAAACAACTATTAACTTATTGGCTTTTACCAGCACAAAAGCTAATTCAATCACTTTTTTAAAAACTCAATTTTCCACCACCATACTAATAAGCCCTTTTCTATGTCATTAAGTCCTAAGTAAATACCCTCGTGTGTTTGTGCGAACAAGTCAGATTTCCTAATTCTTGTTATGCTCATTAAGTCGTTAGTAAACACACCCTAAATGGGGTAGTTGGGGAGAGGGTAGACATAGAATCAATTGGGACTCTATTTTCTTAGTTGAGCGACTCAGCCCCTAGCTGACTGAATCAACCTTAACCAAACAGTGGGATATGGCTGTATGAATAAGCCATATCTCTTATCCAGCCCATTAAGCCGCTACCGCAGAGCCCCTTAGCCTAGGCTTTTGCAAATTTTCATATCCAATATCATATATTTTTTTTGAAATGGATATGTAAGTATAGAATTCAGTTTTGGTTGATATGTATGGGACAATCTTCTTATAGATCGGGTCTTTATAAATAACAAGGTGTGGATTTTTTAGAGTTGGGAATGAGTCATTGACCAATATAATATATTTTTAAGTGAACAAGTTTAACTACGAATGTTAGAGGTCTCAATGTGATGACTCCACAAGCAATAGATTTTGAGTAGTTGAGTTTGTTAGTTCATTAAACTATAGGCTACAGGTGATGCTTATATAACATGGATGTGTGACTCGCTTTTATGTTTATGCACTGTCAATGGTAAATCTGATCTCCTCGTCATTGTAAGATGTATTGTGTTTTCCCAATGGTAAGATTGGATGCTGATAAAGACACTTTTAAGGAATGATAACTTTTGTCATTTTGGCTTTTACGTTTTGACAAGATCCTTTTGGTGGTGATAGTGACATTTGCTAATTGAAAAAAAAAAACAAAGACTACCAGTGTCATATACCCTCTTTACCAGACGGTTAGGACAAAAATTCATAATTATGATTAATGTAGATCTCATAGATATTGCTATTGCAAGTTTTAAAAAATGACCATGGTGTAATCAAGAACAACAGAGTTTCACACCTCAAGCCATTAGAAGATGGTAAGCAAGGCATCCAAAGCTAAAGACCGTGGTCCCCCCCTTTTAATAATCTCTACCCTCCCATGAATCGCGTCAATCCTCCGTGATCACGTCCACCGTAACCGAAGATGAGTGGTTGAGATTGTTTTTCACGTTCTCTTAAATTGATATGCTTCTCGCATGAACCTTCCTCTACATATTCCGTTGTCTGTTCATCTTCCATGCTCAAGTCTCGACTGATACTCATTCTCTCGATCGTCTTTTCTTCTCCAAATCTATAATGGTTTTTTAGTTGTAATATACAATTATTGAGCTTTTAGATTCGTTTTTTCTATCGTTGCTCTTAGTTTCTTCATCTGTTTGATTGCTATGTTTATAATTAGGGTTTCTACTTGTTATTTGAACGTTCTACGCAGTGTACGCATCTACTTTGATGACGATTCCTTTAATTTGACTTTACGTCTATGTGTCTACTTTTTCATTCTGTTTATTCATGTTGGATCGATGCTCATGGACCAAGTGATAGGAGTAATCTCAAGGCCATTAACCCATTTATTAATTGGGTTGAAAATTTCAATCCAACTCAACCTGTTTAATTAAATATGTTGAGATTTTCAACCTAGACCAACCTGTTTGGTTGATGAGTTGGTAGCGGGTTGACCTATTTATGGTTATCTCAACCAGACCTATTAAATAAATGGACTGAAGTTGGGTTGACTCATTTAATTTAAAATTTAATATACGTAATTCAATGACAAATCAAAACAAGTTGTTCAAAGTGTTAATAAAACATAAATTATCGTTGGAAGGTCACCATCGTCAGAGAGTCACCATCGTCGAAAGAGATAAACGGTATGGAGTTATGGACTATGGTCGTCGGTAGCTGCCTCCAAAGCTCCAAAAGGAAGTGAGTAACTAGGCTAAAACATAATTGTTTGTTTACTGATGACATAGGCTAAAACATAATTGTTTGTTTACTGATGACATAGGCTAAAACATAATTGATTTTTTTTAATTAAATATAAATTAAAATTATATGATATATTAAATGGGTGAAAGCATGTTAAAAGTTGGTTGAAATCAGAATGTAAATGGGTTGAAATCAAATTATAAACGAGTTGGATTCGGCTTGTAAACAGGTCATAAATTTCAAACCTATCGAGTCCCAATAAATAAATGAGTTAGATATGTTGACCCATTTATCTTAAAAGGGTTGAAAATCTCAACCCAACCTGCTACTATTGGGTTGAGTTCAAGTTAGGTTGACGAGTTAAATCACTTTTTGCCGGCCTTACTTACATAAACCTATAAAGGGGATAGAAAACTTCATTTAAGACTATAATAATTATACACTTTCTCGTAATCTCATATCGTAGAGATTTCTTTTACACCATCAGATTACTTTAACTCCAATTATAAGGATGGCTTTGATATTCAATTCAACATGAGCGAAATTTAAACCTCGTTGAAGGAGAATAGGGAGGGGGAAGGAAGAAGATGGAAAAGATGAGTTGGGGAAGACGGTGGAGGATAGAACTTTGGGGTGGCAGGTGGCTAGTTGGTTAATCCACACATAAATTATGTACTATATAAGTTATAATAATCAATAACATATATCTAATGGTTTTCTATAATATTAAAAAGAAAATAAATATGTTAAATTATCAAAACACCCTTGATTTATGAAGTTTTGTTAACAAAACTGGCTGGGAAGACGAAAAGAGAAACAAAATAAAAACCACGAGGATGAAAAATGATATTTTGATTAAATTAACTAAATCAAGAGAATGGTGAAGTTGACAATAATCTCTCGTTCTAATTTTTAAACATAGAGAGAGTTATCGATTTGTTAAACAAAAGATGTGAGGGAGGATCTTATGATAAAATATTATAGCGTATAAAAAAATAGTGAGTTATGGTAGGATCTTACGATCTCGATCTCGATCTTACGATCCGATCTTGCGAAGACGAAAACGATATTAGGTAAGATCTCGATCTTGATAACCTTGTCCATAATAAATAAATAAAAGGTTAATTTCATATATGTCCTTGTTAAAAATTATACTTATAGACTATTAAATTTAATTTAAAATATCATATTTATCCAACCTAATCTATAAATATCATGTATGTCATTCATAACCTATCCAAATATATAATATTTACCCCGATCATAGATTTCATCAAATTTTAATCATTTTAAATTTAATTTAATTGTCTATAAGTATAATTTTTAATGATTAAACATCTTTACCCCTATTTGATGACATGATCAACAACAAAAGTGTTTATTAAAATGCAAATAAAATCAAAAGATTTCAAGATTCCATTAATCGCTAACTTGCAACTCTGATTAAATAAAATAAGACCCAAGCTTCTTGGCAGACGGATCATTTGGCTTACTTTCGGTAGAGACAACGACTTAATAGTCGGCAAGAAAGCACCATTCGCCCTGGAGGTTGGCCTAGGCATCGACATAGCAATAAAAGCCTCACTTAACATCAACCCATAAGACAACCCTTACGTACTCTTACCCAACCATTTCACAAAATAAGTCGCGATTCTATCCCCTAACCACGTCTTCACGAACCCACAAGCGAAAAAAAATCTCACAATCAACCAAAATCACTTTGTTGGTGCGGTTGGAATTCGGAGCGATTCGGTCTCCCGTTTTACAGGCCGCTGCTTTGAGTCACCAGATAGCCGCATACACATGTTTCGGAGCTGTTTGAAGTCGGCTATCAAATATTTTAATTAAATGATAAAGGACCAACATCAAATTCAAACTTGTTAGTCTTGACACCATGAATAGTTCATTAAACCAAAATAATGAATGAGACCAGAACAACAACTTTAATTTGATAGCCTACAAGCCTTTAATCAGATAACCTACAACGAAAAAAAAATATCTTGCCATCAACTGCTAAGATCATGATCTTCAACAGCCTCAAATTCACAAAAGTCGTCCACTTCCACTTCCGGATAACTTCAAAACATCGTAGAAAAAGATCAATTATATTCACTTCCCATTTTTCTTTCCTGTCAGACGTGTTTGTGTAGCCTCGGACTCCAAAAATCTTAGTGCCTCTATTCTATTCAAGAAAATTATCTTGCATAAGTTGAATTCTTCATTTACGTGATAAGATCTGAGTCTTGTTTGAGTTTGGCACCACGAAGGTATGGTTTGAGTTGGCGGATCCATAAGAGATAACTGTTGTTCAATTTGATGAACTGGGATGTGTTTTGATGTGGGGTAAGTGGGGCTGCCATGTAGATGGGAGGGAAAAAAAAGGACACAGATTAAAGAGGAGAAAAGACACAGGAGAATCCTAGACCTAAAGCTGTGATACCATGTAGAAAATGATTTTTATTGATTTGTGCAATTGCACTCAATAGAGTATATATAGCAGATTACATGGAGATAATTACAGAAAGAATTGAAGGCATTTACAACTATATAAAAACTGAAAAATCTAGCTTGTAACTGCTCCTAAAAATCTGCTGGAATATCATTGCTTTGATGAGGCAGAATCAATTGCTTTAACAGTAATAATATCATAGAATTAGAAAAGAAGCTTACAATTATTCGTGTCGTAGTTGGTAGCTTAAACTATTCAAAGCACTCGTGCTATATAGCATTTGATTTAGAAATCGAAATCAAAATCCAACTATTCAAGAAGAATTATGAGGACAAATTACGAAAAATCTGAGAGGAAACAATAAACTGCCATCAGTAGAATCGATCAAGTGTTGGAGAAAAAAAAACCACACAACCTTTAATTTGGGAATTACTGAATAAAGAAGAAGATATGAACAAGCACCATGGAAACGATCGACTGAAGAAAATGAAGATGCAAAGCCAAGCCAGCCGAGTGAAGACGAAGAAGCAGTGGTGTCGTCAGTTGTTTATGAAGCAGATCAGCGGCGGTGGTTGTGGGAGTTCGTGGAGCATTTTTTTTGAACGACATATTATACACACCTAACTAATCTACTCCTAAATCTACATCAATGTCTACGACAGGACTCGAACCCACATCCACAAGGGAAATGGACGCCTTAACACCACTCCAAATGCTGCTGAGTTCGTAGAGCAGTTAGTTGTATGAGAGATTGAAAGGGGTAAAGAGAGATAAATTTTAATGGGGAATGAAATATTTGGGGCGAAGTATGAAAATTTGGCCCGGGGGGGATTAGTGTAGGAAAACCGTCGGCGATTTCTAACAATGATTTTCATTTTTTTACTTAGCTTATTATATTTCTATCTCCTATTACTTAATTAAATTTTCTTAATTACTTGTAATTTAACTTTTTTATTTTTATTAACACGTTATTAATGTAACTACATTCATATATTTGATATAATTGTATCTATTTTCTAAAATTATTATTAATAATATTTAATATTTACGAATTTTATTATATTAATATATTTACCATTGCATGAATTTTTATTAATTTTTTAAATATACAGTGGGAAAAGATTTGATAGTTTTGTTGGATTTCAAAATATTAAAAGGGTTTGTTTAACTAAACAAAACATTTATTCACGTACTTCATATATGACACACTGACACTGCTATACATGTTTTGATCAAGTTTTATGCAAAACACATGCTTCATGTATCATCTTTAATGAACAAAATGTAAGAATATGTGAAACCCCTAGATTAATCTCCAAAAGAGCCCTTGAGAAGAGAAGGGGGTTCCAACATATATAGTGAAGATTTGGTCCAAGTCTAGCCGATGTAATGTCATTTTAAAATAAAAAAGTCAACTTATTTATGACAAAAACCATCTAGAAAGTTGAAAATATGTCATTTGGCCTATTTTGAACCAAGAGTGACTTTGATTGACCTGTCTGTACCAAGTTTGACTATAATTGAACCAATATTTATCATGATTTGCCTATTTAAGACAGTATGACACTAAGTGACTATTTTTTTTTTTACCAAATACGCCTTTAATTGACCTATTTGAACCAAATTTGACCATGATTGACATAGTGTTGCTTATAATTCACTGATTTAAGCCATATATGATCTCGATTGATTTTTTTTACCACAATTCATCGTCTTGATCTATTTCAAATTTCGATGATGATTGTACTAATTGACATAGATTGGTCATGTTAGCTCCTATAGTTCTCTAATGTAAAAGTATGGAAAAATGTTACAACTCAGGTTTGACAGAAGACCAATCTCACAGAAGACCTCAGAGGGCTTAGTAACAGAAGGTACAAAATTGTACAAGTAAAGATGGACAGAGCCTCTGAGGGAGTCGACAGAGGATCTGAAGAACTGAGCCTCTGATAAGACACGACTGCAAGTTTAATCTAGCAGAATCTCTGAGGTGCTTGGCAGAGGGTCTGCAGCAATATCTTCTGTGGAGATTCTGATGCAACTTTTAGTATAGTTCGTTAACTGCTCGTGCCTCTCACGTGACATTCTCTAAACCGACTTTTATTGTACGACTCAGATGAAGACACGTGTCAAGATCTTGTAGTAGAGGTCGTTAGGAGTATGTATAAATAGCAGTTAGGACTGTGTAATCTTTACGCTTTGAATATCAATACAATCAATCTGTTGAGTGCAATTCTCTATTTTACACTTTCCAGTGTGTGTTCTTGGTGTTCTAAACATCTGATTTGGTGATCACATTCTTTCTACACTTATTGTTTTGATTATCATCTTAGTTCACTGTTATCTAATTGTTACTCTGTTTATTCTACTGCGTTAACTGTTTATTGAGTTCAATTTGAGGATAATATCAATACTATTGTAAGGATTATTCGATCCAACAGGTCGTAATTCACCTATTTGAATAAAGTATGCCATTTATTAATA
>LUCG01248776.1:0-10076 GCA_001633085.1 Carthamus tinctorius
ATAGAAATCGAATTGGGATGTTGTATAAACTTAATTTCATAGTTTTTTTTTTTTGGTCGAATTTGGAGTTGGGGTTTGAAAACCCCCGGTTTTGGTCGCAACTCGTGGCTGGAGGACGAACTGCGGGCAACCGTGGGTATCGGCGGGTAGCAATCCGTGGCTAACCCGCCGTTTGTACTGTTCCGATTTTGGACTTTTTCCAATCGGGTTCGTTTGTGGTTTTCTTGTTTATACTCCCCTAAGGGATGCTAGAATATAATGTTTCGTGAAGTTTGGTAGAAATTGGACTAGCGTAGCTATGGCATTTTGGATTAAGAGTCGGAAAAGAGTTAGAAACTCATTTTTGGGTTATGTTTTGATATGCTATGTATGTAAATGTTATAGGTGACTTGTTGTGAACTCTTTACGTGCCAGTGCGTGAACTTAGCTTACTATCAGGTGAGTACTCTATCTATCTATTTGCAGTTATGTGTTCATGATTATATTGCATGTATGATTATGTGTATGTTAGCAAGTAAAAGGTTATGATAGTACCTATGGTGGTAGAAATACCCCTAGGGAAGATGTTTCGGATTAAGAGGTCTAGTACCAGTGTCATTTCCTTCCTTGATGGTATTGAGCCATAAGGAAGGGGGATTAAGTTGCATGTATGTGATTACAATGTGAATGTGGTTATGTAGCGTGATGGTAAATAGTTTAGATGTGTGCTCACCAAGCGAAAGCTTACCCCGTGGTTATTCAATATTTTAGTGGCAGGTACATCCTTATCGAAAGATAAGGGGAACGGAACCGCTTGATGGCTCTGGATGATTGGTAGCTCAGCGAAGCATGGTTATGTGGATGGAGTTTTAAATAGCAAATGTTTGAGACAAATGGTTGTTTAACACTTATGTTGTTTTGACTTGGTTATTTTTTATAAATGGTTTGGTTTCAAGTTAAATGTTTTACGGTTCCAAATTATTTAAAGAAATGTCATGTTTGATTAAATCTATCGTTCTCATGAAGCTTTCGCTTATTTTTGGGTCATTCCGGTTAAGTATGTGTTTTAGAAAAACGAGTCGTTACAATTTGGTCCAAGTCTAGCCGATGTGAGACTCTAACAATCCTAACGTGCATCCACTCCTTATCCAACGGGTTACGAGTTAATAACACTTCTCACGTTAACCTCAACTTATCACTGGTGTCCTATGTTAACATACACCAACTATTACACCGTATTTGGGGTGAACGAAGCGGGAGATAAATAGATATAAAAAGTCTTTGATGGACATATAGTAATATATAAGGGATAAAGATAAATATTAGATAATAGCAAATTGTTGATAAATAACAATTAATTTTACTTCTTATCATGAAATAAATAATTTGGAGACCTAAAATTCTTATCACATTTTCATATTGTATCAACATTTGTGTTTTCATTTGCCCCATATATATATAAAGGATAATAATCAAATTAGAAACACAAATATCTTACAAACCCATACCGATGTAAATATTTTTTCATTATATACTATGAGTTCTACTTCAAATATGTTTACGTTCTAATCCTTAAAAAATACTTACAACCTTTACTGGTCCACACAATAAAACAAAAGATCATGTAAAATAGATTCATATTGTGATGAAAGAATAAATATGAAGGCAAGTTCAAGCAATAATGAGAAGCGTGATAAATGGATTTGAACTGTTGATCATTTTCAATCTCATGCCCTCCCGTAAATTGTGTTTCAAAATGGAATCGATCCAGTACATCTCATCCTAATTGTGCATCCACCTCTCACCCATGACCCAACAATTGATAGCCACTTCTATGATTTTCAAAGCCACCTTCATTTCTCACCAAAACTCAACTCTAAATATGAAACTATTATATTATGAAGTAAATTTAGCTAATAGAAAATCATAGATCATTTTAAGGGGAAGTTGGCCCCAATGATCAAAACCAAACACCTGATCCGTATCCTATCCATTCGCCCCCCCCCCTTTTTGCAGAACACCCATTAAGTCGGTTAAAATGGGTCCTTTAAAAAACGAACCCAACTAAAAAGACCTAAAAAAAGAAGTTAAAGGGTCATGTCAACTAAAAAACAGACGCAAGTCCGTTATAAATGGTTAGACATGCTAAAAATGGATCCAGGTCCGCTAAAAACGAACTTAGGTCCGTTATTTTTAAATTTATTTCTATGAATCTGTTATTTTCTTTGTCTTTTAGCTGAGTCGTTTTTTACGGACTTGATGGGTATTTTGCAAAAATGAGGAGGAAATGGGTAGGAGATCAATTGGTTGTTTGGTTTTGGTCACCGGAGCCAATTTCCTTCATTTTAAGACCAAAATTCACGAATTTGTAACATTTTTTTTATTATTCTCTCCATTTAGCCCCAATATTGTAGCATGAGTTAACATCATATGAGACCAGACTGTTTTTGTAAGATCTAACAAAACCAAATTTTTACAGCCACATCAGTTTTTCCATAAACCCACAACAAGCCCTCTAAAACCCTCTCTGATTAGTACCCGAACCCTCCTAACACTCTCACTTTTTATTATAAAACACACCACACACACAAACTCAACGCTTGTGAGCGGTGTGGCCACACCGCGTGACCCCGACGCCGTCCAGCCTGCTGGTCGCGTAGCCGAGCCCGCCCATCCCGTCGAGCTTGAACCCGCTGAACCCAACTCTCCGGTACGCACGGCCTTAAAACATCATATCAAAATCCTGTAAAGTTAACCTTTAACAATACTTGTACTGTAAAGGTTCAAATTTAGATTTTTGAAACTTCATAATATAATGCAAACTCCTTTTCAGCACCAACCAAATTTCTTTTGGGTTTGTGACAGAACAACTTTGAAGTCCAGTTTTCAAAACCCGGTTGAAAATCATACAAATGTGCTAGAGTAATTGAAGCCTTGAGATGTCTTGTAACTGCAACCAAAGCAATGACCTCTTCTTCCGTTCTGGCAATTTTCCTTTTTATGTTCATCCAACATCTTCAAAAATACATCCAACTCAACATTCTGAAAGCACACCTTAGTTAGGGGTGCACACGGGTTGAAGACATTTCGAGAATTCAACCCGATGTTGTCGGTTTGAAACTTTTTCAACCCAACCCAACTCAAACAAAAGTTTAATCCAATCCAACCCAACCCATTCGGGTTGGCCGGGTTATATTTAAAATTAGGTAATAAATCTAAAAGTGATGAATAATAAAAGGGTTAAAGGAGATTTATATATTGTTTCTCGGTATTATAATACACAAAACTACTTTTCTTAATTTCCATATGTATGTGTCTGTATATATGATTTAACACACACACACACATATATATATATACATGTGTGTATGTGTATGAGTTATATAGAGATGGAGAACAAATTTAAAGTATATACATATGAAGAGGCTATGTAATGGTGTAATTATCTAATGTACATATTAATACGAGCTTAGCAATCAAATTAAATTCAAAAAATAAAGAGCTATCGGGTTGGTCGGGTTGGGTTGGGTTCGAATGACGCTAACCCGATATCAACCCAATACCTTTTGCTTGAAAAAATTTCAACCCGATTAGACGTCGGGTTGCTTCGGGTTGGATTATTTTACATCGGGTTGGGTTGACCGGATTTTTAAACACCCCTAACCTCGACGATTGTATACTCCTTGTTATCTTCTTCCGTGATATTAAGTGTAAAAATATATTCAAAATATCCATAAAAAAAATAATAAAGATGGTGGTGTCACCTATATCTAACCACTTGTACATATACGAATTATATTACGACCATATTTTGTACGTAGCACCCTCATCACCTGCCGCCGTACGACTGATTTTGACCCTCACCGTGGGGGGAACGAAGCGGGAGAGTATCAAATACTCTCTGTTCTTCATTCTTCATCAAACCCTAGATTTCCGATTCCTCAAAGGTAAATTCACAATGCATCCTTTTCAATTTCGCTATTTTCTTTGCTTACTTCACTTTGATCTTTAACTCTCACCATCAATTCCTCATTATCATTTTGACTGTTGTAGTTTTTTATACCTCTAAATCCACCTGAATGCTTCATAATCAACGGAATCCTTTCTTGCTGTTAGCCGTCTGTTCTAATTGATCATTTCAGCCTTTTAGTTTTTTTTAGGTATACATGATTTGAAGATGTTTTTTTTGGGTGTTTATGATCTGATTTAGGTCTCTAATTTGCTTTCAGTGGCTGCATTGTGTAATTCTTGTATTTTTTTTGGGTGTTTTTTGAGTTTTGTTTTTATTTAATGTACTTGTTCTGAAGTTGCATTGTATTGTAGAGATGGAATTTTGATTCTTCAAGGTTCTGATACCCGTACTAGGTTATGCTTCTTCTATCGAATGTATTTGGTTTCGCTTCTACTGTGATGATGTGTTGACTTTTAACTTGAAGACTGGTTAAAGCTAACATTTAACTCGCCAAGGGGCCAAAATGGCGTCTAATTTGGTGCATGATACTCAAGTGTTAAGGAGAACCGCGTTTGAACCATCGAGGAACACTCCCTTGTGAATAGACCACATATGCCTTTCTGGAGGGAGACAGTGTGCACAGTTATGTGGAGGAGCAATGAACGTTCTGGATTTGTGTGAGCGTACATGTTGATACAGCAATACAACATATTCAAGAAGAAAAGAAAAGGAAAGAGATTGATTAAATTTGTTTTGGTTATAGAGGATTATAAATGCCGGCATTTGACCGTAAAAAAGTATTTACGATTTATCCTAACGCCCGTAGCCCAAAGAAGTAGGCTGGCCTAATACCTGCAAATCAACTTATTGGGCGTTACAAATGGTACCATAGAGGATCCGTGTACCATCGAGATGGTGGGTAAAGCATGATGAGTCCCTGAAGGGGGTATTTGTAACATCCTAGGTGAATCCCACTTAGCTGATGAACAAGGAGGTTGTTAGGGAGGTGACATCGGGAATTTAAGACTTTAATTGGGAGAGTTTGTAACATTTGTCTCACATCCACATGGATAGGAAGTTAGAATAGTGAGGCTCTTATAAGCTCAAAGTTGTGGGCTATTAATTAGTATAACTTCCACCATGGTTTTAAGTTGATTTGAGGTTCTTGGGATAACCTATGGGCTATGGGGTGTTACATCGAAAAACTAAATCTTGGAAATCTAAATAAGGCTGAAATCATGTGTAATACTTGATAATGTATTTAGATATTTATTTGATTATGATGTGTGCTATCTATTTTGCCTCTATAGAAAGTTGTCAACAATGATAATATTTTCTATTAAAACGTTGGTTGTTTGTTCGTTGATGTTTGCGCATTGAACAAGCTTGGATTTGAGATTGGCAATAGGCATTAGGTGCCACATCAGTGGCTAAGGTATATGTTAGACTACTATTTACCGAATTTCAAAAACGCACCAACGTCACTTCACATGGACAATGGTATCTAATCATATGGCTGATTGTGAAATCTGTAGGTGATTCAGAAACATTCTGATGTACCTCTATCATTCTAATAGCAGAATTGAAAGATTACGTATAATTTTCCTTCTGTTCAAATTTTAGGAAGCTTCATATATTCCTTTAATTTGAATATTCCATCCTATTTGTTGTTGATTCTATTGATTCTGTAATTATTTTATACTTTGTTCAAATCCTTAAGGGCCGGTTGATGTATAAAGATGGAGAAAGTAAATGGTGAAGGTGCTAATGGTTCCCCACCCTTACCAAATGGTGAAGCTGGTTCCCCACCCTTACCACCGCCACCAGCGGAGCCAGAGGTTATACAACCCAACGTTAAGATAGAGGAAGCAGAGCATCCTAAGCGTTGTATGATAAGTAGGACTGGTTTTGGAAGTTCTGGAAAACACATTTCTCTGCTTGCTAATCACTTCAAAGTTTCTATCAAGAACCCAGATGAGATATTCTACCAGTACAGTGTATGGTATTAAATTCTTAATCATTCTTATATAGTTTTTTATAGTTGAGCACATAGTTTCTATAATGTCATACCTATTACCGGTGCAGGTATCCATCAGTTCTGAAGATAACAGAGCAATTGAGAGCAAAGGTTTGGGAAGAAAAATTCTTGATAAACTTTACCAAACATACTCATCTGAACTTTCTTGTAAGAGGTTTGCGTATGATGGAGAAAAGAGCCTGTATACCGTTGGGCCTCTCCCACAAACCAAGTATGAGTTCATGGTGGTATTAGAAGATTCGTTTGCAAAACGGTGTGCCAATCTTTTCATGCTTGTTAGCCTTGTAATTCAATTCTCATTCTTTGTACACGTCTGATGTCCTTGGAGATCTTAGCTAAAGTTATTCTTGTTGTAGTGAAAGCCCTTCTCATAATGGTATTCTCAGCGAATCTGGTAAAAGGTCAAGACGCTCTTTTCAGGAGAAAACTTACAAAGTAGAAATCAGCTATGCTGCTAAGATACCATTAAAATCGGTTTCTCTTGCGCTTCAAGGAGCTGAGACAGAAAATCTCCAAGATGCTCTAAGGGTTCTTGATATCATCTTGAGACAACAAGCAGCTCAAAGGCACTTCTAATTTCCTTCTTTTTGATATTTTTGTTTTTTTAAAAATCTTTTTCTAGCTTATTAGAAGTCTGTGTGGGATGCAGGGGATGCCTTCTAGTCAGGCAGTCTTTCTTTCATGATGACTCAAAGAACTTCACCGACATTGGAGGGGGTGTCACTGGATGCCGTGGATTTCATTCTAGTTTTCGTCCAACATATGGCGGTTTGTCACTGAATATGGGTATGGTCACATTCAGTTTACTCCTATTAGGTGTCACTCAGTTGCTATTTTAATTGTTCTTGTGTTCGCTTGTGCAGATGTATCAACTACCATGATTCTTACTCCCGGACCGGTGATTGATTTTCTGAAGTCCAATCAAAATGCACGTGATGCTCGGTCTATTGACTGGTTAAAGGTAATAAAAGGCTTTACACAACATTTCCTCTCGATCAATTTAGTTACATGATAGGTTTCTCGTACTTGACAGGCTAAGAAAATGCTTAAAAACATGAGAATTAGAACAACGCACAGCAACAGAGAGTTCAAGATCACCGGGATGAGTGAAAAGCCTTGTAATCAACTATTGTATGTTTTTGTTGTTCTGAGTGTAGGGTTCCCCTCCCTCTACCCCCCCCCNCTTAAGGTTTCCTTTGAGAGTGAAAAAAGACGATGGTACATATGAAGACCAGACAACAAACATTACAGTGTTTGATTATTTTACCAAACACCGTAATATTGAACTTTCTTACTCTGCGTACATACCGTGCATTGATGTTGGTAAACCGAAGAAGCCAACCTATTTGCCTATGGAGGTGGTATCTTTATCTTATATCTTTACATTTCCACTCTCTGTTCATTTTATATAGACAGAACCTTCTAACGTTGTTATCATTTTCCCTTCTAGCTCTGTTCTCTTGTCTCACTTCAACGGTATACAAAGGCGTTATCTATACTGCAGAGAGCATCATTAGTTGAAAAATCAAGACAAAAGCCTCAAGAGAAAATGCGAGTTATTAGTGATGTAAAGCAATCTTACCCCCTTCATCCTTCACAAACTCAGCCTCCACTACTGTGATTTAAGTATTTATTTAACTTAGCAGGCTATGAAAACTTATCATTATGATGACGACCCTCTACTAGCTTCATGTGGAATTTGTATCGAAAAGCAATTTGCTCAAGTTGATGGGCGTGTTCTCGAGGCGCCAAAGGTTATTCAGTTTTCTGCACTATGACATCTTTATTTAGCTAGAAATGTAATCATGTTGCTCTTCACATTTACTTTTCTTGCAATTGTAGTTGAAGGTTGGTAATGGAGAAGAGTTTTCCCCTCGTAATGGGCGATGGAACTTCAATAACAAGGTATTCTTCTAGGTTTGTGATTCCGTGAAATCAGCTATTTGAGTCCGGGAAGAATGATGGAGAAATTGATATTATGTGTTCGTATATTTGAGTAATCACAAAGAATTACAACTAATGGAGATTCCTGTTTCTTTGTTTTTCCAAATCATTTTATCTTGCAGAAGGTTTTTACTCCCACCAAAATAGAAAAATGGGTAGTTGTCAACTTTTCTGCCCGGTGTGATGCAAGTCATCTGTCGCGCGAGCTCATAAACTGTGGAAGGAATAAAGGAATTGTATGTTAAGCTTATCTTAATTTTTTCTCAGCATTTGTTGCAAGAGTTTTGACTTGATGGTTTGATTTTGGGATTCTCAGTTTATTGAGCGCCCATTTTCACTCATGGAGGAAGACCAACATAATCGGAAGTATGGCCCTGTAGTACGTGTAGAAAAGATGTTTGACCAGATTTTAGCGAAGCTCCCGGGTGCTCCTGAGTTTCTCCTTTGCATATTGCCAGAGAGGAAAAATTCCGACCTATATGGTACCAAGTGTGTTTGATGTATATAAAAGGTGTTGGAACTAAACTAAACACCTTCACACCTCATTTAGCGTGCTTTCTAATGTGTGAAGGTCCTTGGAAGAAAAAATGTTTAAGCGACTTTGGAGTTCCCACACAATGCATGTGTCCTATTAAGATCACCGACCAATATCTCACAAATGTGCTTTTGAAAATTAATTCCAAGGTATTGAATTTAAAGATTTTGAGTTGTAAAACTTTCCTTTTTCGCTTATCTTAAAACTTAAATTAACTGCCGCTGTTTGTTTTTCATTTTAAGCTTGGTGGGATCAATTCTTTGTTAGCAATAGAGCAGCCATCTTGTATACCCCTCATAAATGATACTCCAACAATGATAATTGGGATGGATGTTTCTCATGGGTCTCCTGGTCGGTCAGATACCCCTTCGATTGCTGCGGTAGTGCCATTATAATTATATATTTTCAGTCTATCTTATTTCTTTACTGGGTGGATGTTTATTATTCTGCTGGTTGTATTTATAGGTTGTTGGGTCCCACTCATGGCCATTGATATCAAGATATAAAGCGTCTGTTAGGACTCAATCATCAAAGGTAGAAATGATTGAAGGTTTGTTCAAACCACAAGAAGATGGGTCTGATGATGGCATGATGAGGTAGTTCCAGTATGACTTTTGTGTTCTCTATATACTCCCTCTGACCTACAACTGGTGTCCACTTTTGAAATCCCAGTATGACTTTTGTGTTCTCTATATACTCCCTCTGACCTACAACTGGTGTCCACTTTGATTTCAAAAACCGAACAGGGAACTTCTCATATTCAGATTGTTCCAGATGGTCTAGTTTTTTAGATCCCCTAATGTTTTCCTTTGGGATATTCTTCATATTTATTGTAATTTACCCATTTTTTTCTCAAGTGCCAAAAAGGTTATTCTCAATTTTGAAGTTGAGAACTAATTTGTTTTAAGATGTAAAACTTGGACTCTTTTACAACATTGGTAGTAATAAGTTAGATGAAATCATTTGTTAACGGTTTATTCCAAGTTTCCAACTCGATGTTTTGTATTGACATAGTCTTGTTTTGAACAGTGAACTACTTGTGGAGTTTTATCAAACAAGCAATCACCGTAAACCAACTCAAATTATAGTATTCAGGTATTAGTTTTTTTTTCTTTTTTTGGATGAAACATGTATGTGTTCATTATGTTGGTTGTGGGAATAGTTATTGAAAAAGCTCTGTAGAGTAGGCTTTTGAATCTCCCTAAGAAAAGGCTTACAGAGCAAGCACTTTCTCTTCATCCTTTATGTTTTTTCTTTAGCTTTACCATCGCCAGATACCTCTATGGAATGTCTTGTTTTTTTTTTCTCAGAGATGGAGTGAGCGAATCTCAGTTCAATCAAGTTCTGAATATCGAGATGGATCAAATGATCAAGGTATGTTTCCCATGTTCTTTTTACAACATGTGGTTTGCCTTTAATGCCCGGAAAATCCTATTTCAATCAGTGCCCGAAAATTGAAATGGTTCGGCAATGGTGTAACAAGTTATCATCTTCTAGAGGCACCGTAAGCACCAAAATTAACGTCACTAGTTTATAGTCTATCTTAAAAGAACGTGGACCTACATACCGTTTTTCCTTGGCTTCATGACAATTAGAGAGAGAAATGTTTGCAAGCAGCCTCCCCCCCC
>LUCG01248778.1:0-11213 GCA_001633085.1 Carthamus tinctorius
CTAAAATATTGTCTGGTACGATAGATGATAGTGTTCAATTTTACCCGTAAGTGCTTATCGGGTAAGTGTTTAAGTAAACGGCCCTTAACTGCAGCCCTTACCAATTTCTGTTGAACGGCCTTTAAATTGTCAATTGCTCATTTGTTATTTCAGATACTCCGGTAATAATGGTCAAAACATCATGCATTTCGACGACACAAAATCAGCCGCCGAAGCCGCTGCCGAATCGGCTAAGATGGCGATTGCTGCTGCAGAAGCCGCTGCATACTTGGCAAGCAAAGACTCGAATCAGTCGACCCAACAACATGGGTTCACAAACGATTCGAAAACCCGCAACAATTTCGACTCGGTTTCCAGCAGTCCAGCCATTGATTTCACCAGGCCGGGTTCCGAGACGTCTCACGTTTCATCAGACAGTAAAAAGCATAACAACAGGAGGCATAGTTACAACAACCCATCTGGTGTCAAATTCGACGAATCCGATCATGATGAGCAAGCTGAAACAGACGACAGCAAGATGTATAGAAGACACACCTACAATGCACCTCCTCCTCCGGGGTCATCGTCGGTCAAATTTGATGAATCAGAGTCCGAATGTGATGAAGAAATCGAGATGGATCGTGACCATGACCATTCTAGTGGATGGAACCACGGTCCACCGAACCGGCCTGCACCACGAGCACCGCCTTCTTCTTTGGGTCATGCGAAACAAGGTCAGCAGCGAGTTCATCCTAAACTGCCGGATTATGATACACTTGCTGCTCGTTTTGAAGCTCTCAAGCATCATCGCAAATGATAGTTGATTTTACAAGGGGGTAAACTATATATATTTTGGTAGTAGAATATGTTAAATTTGATTATTACTGGTGGTGGAAAAAGCTTGTTGTTTAAGCGAATTTACCTTCATTTTGATTGCTTTCTTTTGACATGATCATTCGTTTATTGGGAATATTCATCTACATGTATAGAAAATATAGTGCTTTTATATTTTAAAACCGTATGTGTGCCTTTTTGGGTGTTGTGGGAAATGAGTATTTAACAAATTTTTAGTTTAAATTGAGAGCTAAGAAATGCTCCCCTGAACATAATACCCAGTATCTAACATCTGTATCCCATGGTTTGAACCCGGGTGGGCTATGCCACCCTTTAAGAACTTACCACTAGGCCACAACTTGGTGGTTAGTTTAAACTTGTTGTCATGTGATTGCAAGTTGAATGTTTATATAAAATATGTTTTTGCATTTTCAATAGCTTATGTTTAAAAACCAGGTTAGTGATATAATAAAAAGTATAGGATGTAACAAAACAACATTGTATGTGAGACTTTACTCAATGAGTGCTAATCAGGTAAGACACTTAATCATTGTTTTGCTCTTATCAGGTAAAATTTTTGATCCTTGCCATACTCATCAGTGAATTTTTTTGCTCTATTTCTTATAAACTACATTTTAGTGTCTTTCCCTACGGCGGCATATGGCCATGAGGGAATTCCCGTGTGAGATATGAAATAGGGCCACCAAAACATTTTGGTCGTCAATTATACATGTTTTGACCTTTGCCTAATTATATATATTTTTTAACCTTTTTAGCATAACATAAATTTTACATGTTCATAGTCTTTTACTTTAATTTGTTGATTTCCAGTTTAAGCTTTCCAAGAAAATTTCTATTTAAATGAATTTCATATGTTACTTTGTTATTTAATAGTTTTTTATTATTTTAATTTGTAAGACTTTTGATTTGATATATGGGATGAACTTTTATATGTGGTTTTATTTATATAAAAGAATAAAATTTTAATTATAAAATAATAATTTATATACAAAGTTAGTTTTTTATATAAGAAAAAGGGAAAAGAAAATAAAAGATGGATGAAAAACCCACATTATGCTTTGAAACGTCTTGCTAATATTGAAAGATCTTGCAAGACATCTTGCCTATGTGACATTGTCACCTCATTAACAAGTGTCATTTATACGTTTGGTGTAGATGCTCTCACGGTTGATAGGTATATATGTGTAGTTAGTTACGTGACTTTTGGTAAGAGGACAACAATAGCGAGCAGTTCCCTTAAAAGTATGGATTTTGCTGAAGGTGCATACCAACACGGATTATCGATATTCATTATGAATAACCAAATATTTGAACCAATAAAGAACCATTTAGGACCTATCTAGGGTGAAGGGAATACTCGCCCCTTCGCACGTCCACCCCACTTGTCATGTCAGTTTTTTACTCTCTCTCTCTCTTCTACCATTCCATCCCTCTAAAACCCCCTGTAGTACTCACGCATCTAGCCCTCCACCCCACTAACCATTTAAAAAAAATAAAATTTAGAAAAAGAAGAGAGAGATAGACACATAAAAAGAAGAGAAATTCCCCCATGGGGTGGCCAACCCGGAGGGGTGGAAAAATTGGAGGCCGGCGGGGTAGGGGTGGTGTTCCCCGCTACCCCTTCACCCCTCTAACAGTTTCCCGCTGATCGGGATGGGTACTCCTACCCTTATGTCCATTCTTTGTCCGATAGACATATTCATGTACTCTTTTAATTCTTCATGTTGCTAGAGGTTTAACTAGGGGTGCATTTGAACTAAAGCCACTTACCGATCATGGAGATGATGATCGAGTTGCCATGCTCACATTACGCCCCCCACAGGCTATGGATGCCCCCAGTCGGAAAATTACCATCATCACATTCATGGCAAGTGACCATTATTCAGCCACCTGAGGCCTTTTTCGTTCTTCCACCATCATAACAATTTATATGTAACAATTTCATCGATCCTATTACGACAAGTATACAAAAATAGATCCGAATGAAGGCTAAAGAAACAGAACCAACAACAAAAAAATGCATGCAAATCTTCTTTTCCTATCTATATCTTCATTTCACACATATAGAAGGATGTCTACTGTAATGATGTGAATATGCTAATAAAACAACAATGTTAAGAAAAATAGTCGGTCAGCAACATCTACAGGATAAAACGTCGAAACATGAATAGGGCATCGACATTTGATTTACCTCTGCAGCACTTGGTAATGCTTCCATCCTGTATATGCTCATTCTTGCACAGCAAAAACGATACAAGTTTTTGCACACGCCTTTACTGAACGGATATACCCTTTCAGGAATCGAGCTGCGTAACATTAGAGATCGAATAAATAGTCAAGTATCATGATCGTTACTTACAAATGTTTGTGGTATAAGTTCCAAAATATAGGCAAGCAACTGGCCAAGGGATATTATAACAACCATTTCTTTACACCATTTTTACATTTCCAAGTCTCATCTTTATTTCTTCTCATTTTAGGTCTAAATGAATTGGACATTAACGTTCGCTTAACCTGGTCATAAATATTTCCCCCTAATAACACCGTCGTTAGCAAAGCACAAAAACATTTCTTTGGATTTTATCAAGAAATAACATACATTTACACAGGTATTTTCAGAGTTGTCAAAAGTGCGCCTCAGGTGCGCTTGAGGCGCATAAGCCCAAAAGTCCGACTTAAAGGGATTTTCTTGAAGCGAAGCGCAAAGTATACATGAAGCCCCTTGAAGCGCAATGAAGCGCAAAAGCCCAGAAAAGCACGCCTCACTAATTTAGGGTTTTCGACCTTTTTTCTTTAATGTTTGACTATCCATATACTGTTCTTCTATTTATGCTATTCAATTTTTGTTCTTCTATCTCTTCAATTCGATTTCTGTTCTTCTACTTCAGTACTCTTCACTTCGATTTTTGTTCTATTTTTCACTTAATCAGTTCGATTTCTGTTCTACTTCTTCACTTTGATTTCTCTTCTACTAATCTACTTCTTCACTTCTCATGAGTGATAATGGAATCTGATATTCAATCAAGTGGTTCAAAAAAGGATTTAGCTTGGAAGTATTCTACGAAGTATTGAAGTTTAGAACTATGTTTGATGTTATTTAAAACTATGTTTGATGTTTAAGTATGAAGTTCTCAAATTATGTTTGATGTTTATGGTATGAATTTTATAGTCATGTTTGATATTTAGATGCTATTTTATTTATATTATATGACAACATATATTTTTTATTTTTATTTTTAATATTGTGCGCTTCGCCTTCATGAACCCCGTGCTTCGCCTTGCGCTTCACGCTTTAAGCTCCAGAACCCTTTGCGCTTCGGTGCGCTTTTTGCTTCTGACAACTCTGGGTATTTTATTAAAATACATAAAATCATGACATGAAAGTACAAGTTAATTTAACTGACCTCATGTATGGTATACGCCTTCGTCTCACCATCTCATGGGTGGTTTGATTTGTGACGATTAGATAACTACAAATGAAAATAGGGAGAGTGAAATCTAGTTGGATAAACAAGTGCTAATAATTAACAAGCCACAAGCTCAAATTCATGAAGGGAATCAAATCCCTGAGCTTCTAAGAGGAGCCAAAATACAAGATTAATATACCCTAGTCACTAACTTCCAACAAAGATGAAACAGAAACCTCCACATTGAGACTTATTTCCGCATATGATCCAGCACGTACATATTCTCTAATTTCTATCAACTGAATATCCCACAAGAACTTTTTTGGGCATCATGTACACGGTTCTGCTACAGGCATATCATCGCTAAACTAACATATTCTTTATCATACTATACAAGGTTAAGAACCTCAAATTATAACTTCCAACGTGTTTAATATCAGGAAAAAATTAAATTTAAGGTTGACAAATTAAGCAGATAGTAATGGTATGCACAATTACATTTAACGAGGATCTACAGACTAATATAATCGTAATGTTTGCCTAAAGATGTGGCATAAATGAATAGATGGATGTTTTACCAATGTTTGATCGCTAAGTACTCACCTGTGGAATATGAGGAGGAGAAGTAGAAACATAATTAAAATTGACAATACAGCTAGCATTATGATTATGATCACAATCAACCTGAAAGAAATGAAATGGATAATTAGATGAAAAATAAGTACACAATATAGACATTACTAAAATCTATATATCCCAAAAGCCTGCTTTTTTTCTCTCAACAACATACCATGGTTCTCTAATATAATCTTGTAGGAACTCAATATACCACATGCTAGTCCAGATGCATAAAGCAGTTTCCTCAAATAGGTACCACCTGTCAATCATTACCCAAATAACATATTGTTAGATAACTTCCCTTCAGAAAAAGAACAAAAAAAGAAAAAAAAAACAGAAATTAGAGGTAATATCTTTCTGTTTCCGTTAATATAATTCACAGTTAACATAAAGATTTCTACACAGGAATCGGCTTGATCTGATCAAACTAAATTCAGTGCATTATATGTTTATTGTACTGATAGCTGTAAGTTGTTATCCACAAATGTAATTGTATGTGTTCACATATAATGTGATACGCTTGCTAAAAGTTTTTGAGTGAAACCATCATCTGAAACAGATAGCTAAAATTGCATAACAAAGTCTCCCTTAAACCAGGTATTCTCATACAAAGAAAGCTGAAATAACTCAAGAAAACTAAAAAAATTACACGAAAGTATGATCTTTTCTAAAAGCCGAGGCAACCTTGGAGTCTATTGGCCCTCAAGTAGCCTTGTTACTGTGTAGGTGTGATGCCAAACCAAACTTGATAATGAAGACAATAATAAATACATGCCAACTCTAAATCTATGTTAGCAAGTGCCAGAACATGTCCTATTATTAACATAACATCTAGATTTGCATACCAATATAAATGAACGGTGCCACATTTATCAATAGTTATGAGATAAATTTGATGCTGTGAAAATAAGATCTAGATGTTATGATGATCGTCAGTTTTAGGTGACAAGCTGTACTAATCAGATGAAAACACGGACGTTGCAATAAATCTGGTGTTTGTAAAGAAAACTGAAAAATGACCCACTACTTGAGAACAGAGGAGTTTTTGCCTTCCAACCACAAATTTCAGCAATGATCAATATTAAAGAGCCACTCATGTATATACAAGATCGTCTTTCTACATGATTAGAGCTAGGTCCCTAGGGTCAAGTTCAAGGGAAAACATCAAAAAAACAGAAAACCGAGGAACACCCTCGTAACCCTCCATTTGGCATGATCTCATAATGGCAAACCATTCCAACTTCGTATAATGTTCAGTGTTATCATTTGAGAAAGTAAAATTCTGAAAGTAAACATTGGCAATTTAATTGGATTTAGATATTTATAGAAGTATAAATATAACAAGTTTAACTAGGAGTGGAAGATGAAACAAAACAGTAGTGCCACTAAGACTCAATATGCTAGTATAAGTATCCTAACAAGCTCAAGCATGCAGACTATATGCCAAGAAACCAAGAAGTAGCAATTGCTATATACAAGGTAAGAGGGAGATGCAAAAACAAATGTATGAATTACAAACCAAAAAGATGTACGCACCAAAACTGACAATGGTTGCCCTGTCCTATGCAGGTTCCCAGCCAAGTGCAATGGTGATCAAACTGAAGAACACACTTGTTGCAATCCTGACAATGTTTTGCTCTTGGAGGCTGCAATAAGGTAACACTCAGGCCATCATCATAGTGATAATTCCAGGTTTTGCTTATAAATTTTTTGTTATTTTAAACCAACTCGCCTCCAGTTGACCAAGCAACTGAATTGTTTTCCTATTTGCTCAAGAAAGCTTTTCTTAAAAATACCGGAAGTAAAAGAAGTGTTCTCTTTTTGTTGATAAACAATGATGGGCATCAAGCGTGTATGTCTTCAAGGAGTAATATTGCTACAGAAAACCGATAATTGGATGATAATTCATGTGGAGACATATGACTAGAAATTGCAGGTGGAAGAAAATACTAAGTTCCCGTGTAGCTTGCAATACTGTCTTTCAAGGATACCATTCTAGAGTAAAGGCTCAATAAGGTTGAGATGTAACGTATTCACTCTCAAGCATAATTGTATTTGGAGAAAAAATACGGACATGGCTTCCTTTGGTTATATATAGTTGTTTCTCCTGCGGGGTTTTGGATTTCAGTAAATATGCTCTTTACCAGGACTGTTGGATCCATTACCATTCTATATTAGTACAACACTCTCATAGAGTTATTCAGAGGATGTTCATATGAATTCTCCACCACTAGCATGCAAAAGGGCCTAATGGTAAGAAGACCTAACCATAAGAAGCAACAATATATTCCCACATTGATCATATTTGACTCTAATTGCCACAACAACAATGAAAATAAAATTTTTGGCATAATGCAGTTGAGATAAACCAACTGAATAAACCACAAGTATCCAATATTTCCCACTCAGAAGTAGGGGTTGCGGAGGGTAGAATGTACGCAAAATTATCCTCTACTCCTAGGAGTATTTTATCAACTGAATCAATCATGTAAAAAGAAAGATATAAACAAGAGAGATACCTGCACAACTTTACAGCAAGAACATGTGCAAAGCCTGAAAAACATGCAGAAGCTATCACGCAATGAATCTTATTTAGTGTAATCTTATTTCCACATGGTATAATCAAAATAATTACCAAATAACGATTTCCACCATATTTGATTGATTATCTCAGGATATAATCAAGAAAATCTTTGTGGCTTGATTGTATTTCTATGGCATAATGAACAAACATAAACTAAAAGGAGTGCTCTAGGTTTCAATGCTTTTAGATCCAAGTCTAGAAAGAAACTTCTCTTATTAAGTGAATCGACCTTAACAGTCTACAGTTTCCAGTTCCCTAGAAAATTTTGGACAAAAGGTTGATACCGGCCCACAATCATCTATGGTTGTGGCTATGGGGGCGCCCCGGGCTCGAACCCAAGGGCCAAGACCATTCAATTTTGGACAACAGTTCCCTAGAAAATTGGAACTGTATAAGTAGTTACATAATAAAAGGACATTTCTTGATAGCTCGAACCACAGAGTGCATTTTCAAAGAGATTACCATAAACCTTGGTAAAATAAGGGGAATTCTGTCCCTATAAGGTGTGATAATATATAACAGAAATTTCTAGGGACATCAGCTTGAACCATACCAAAAATATTCACACAGCTAACCTCCAGCAAAAAGAACATAAACCTGCAATAACCAGATTCTGACACTACAATGCGATGCCAAAGCCAACTTAGGGACCATTTACTTGAACAGTTACCCGGTAAGTGCTTACCGGTAAAATTGAACACTATCACTACCATATCGGACGATATTTTAGTCTCTTAAAACGGTATCCTACGCAACAATTTACCCGGTAAGCTCTTCCCGGGTAAGAGTTGTCGATCTCACTTACCGGGTAAGACTCATGGTTCATGCTATCGCTCTTACCGGGTAAGATTCTAGTCATTATCATGTTCGTCCCGTAAGGTTAATTGGCCCCGTAAGCACTTACCGGGTAAGCGTCAAATAAACGGCCCCTTAGTTTCTAGACCAACTCCAGGCCAAGCTCGGATTTTGCAAATGATCAACACGATCCAGTAAATTAAATACCATGTTTGTTGACATCAATGAATATGAATAATGCCCACAATAACTTGCCTATATTCTCTAGTCCGTTTTAATCAATTCCCAAAATTAAAAACGACAAGTACCCAATAATAAGCAAACATGATGGATTCTCTGAGCAAATTAAACGGATTCTCTTTGTCTCACAGTTTGCTATAGCATTGTACAACTCAATTCTTTTTAAAAACTCTGAACATAATTTCACAAATGTGAGTGTTCCCCATCCTTAGTTACCTAGATCTCACCTTCCTTTTTTGCTAGTCTCTTTTTCCCATGAATGTGGTATCCAGCACAGAAGCCAGTAAACCAATTAGCTCAAAGATGATCCAACCACTTCCTTTTGTGCTTACTCTTATGCATAATTGCATCTTCATTCAAGTACCTGCTAAAAGTTACCAAATTGGCAACATGGATTTGCCCAAAACCTCGAATTTTCATGCACTTGGTTTCAACTTTTGCTTAGTTCTTTTTAACCTATGATTTGTAATACTCGTAAGTGGGCAAGATAGTGTTCAATCTTGACTACTCTTGTGTGGTTGTGCCATGCCCCAACGGACTAATTATAGTTTTTCTATCATCAAGAAACAGATTGCTGTCTGCCCTCAACTTTTTGATCATGGCACCCCACACTCCTCCAGCCTCATGTTAGCCTCGAATGAATATTCTATATCCATCACAGTCAAGTGGATATATCTAATGTGGGAGACATACAACAAAATAGTGATTATGCATGAAGAATACAGGACAACAGTGGTGGAACAATTAATCACATCTCACATGCATAAATTCGTTGTGTTACAAAGAAAGAAACTAGTATTTCAGCAGATACCTATCAAATAATGACAGGAAAGGGTAATATACCTTGCATAAATTTAAATAACACACACAAGAAAGTGGCCATTTAGTGTTGTGACATTGCCACCTCACATATTGTAGATGTCAGGTGTTCATTTTGGATATACAGCAGAGTGTGATTTATTACTTATCCGATTCACCCTCTCCATCACTAATCCATGAGTTCCGGACGCTACATTGCAGTATGCTAGAATATTTACACGTATATAAACAGATACAAATATGCACAAAAGATGCATGAGCCAAGAAAGCACAGTTATCATAAGCCAATATAAACAATTGAGTTACTTACGTGACAGATGTTCCGTGAGGATACATGTCCATCACCAGCTTTGTCCAGTTCATTCCATCCCCTGAAACGGTTTCTCCCAGCTGATCTCTGTCCAAAGTCACAACTACAGCGCCAGTTCTGCTTGAAGCAGGTTTTCTTCACTTGATCATACATATATACAGGAAGAACGAGCAACTAATAGATAATGTGTTTTATTCAGAAACACGAATGCGGACATCATCCTCTACACATGCAGGGGTTAACTCACTTCATTTATGGAATCAAATAGCAATTCCTTACCTGTAAAATTTTCTAATTTAAAGATGAATCAATAAAACAAGAGTGCTTACTTTGAGATCTCTGATTCCCTTAATGAGGCATCTGCCCTAGCAAAATCTCTCATTGCATCAAGCACGTACCTGAACACATACATGACTGTCATACAGAATGCTAATTTAAATCTAATGCAAGTCGGCATATATTTGAGAAAACAACTTCAAAAATATACTCCCTCCGTCCCAAAATTATTGTCCACTTTTGACTTTCTAAAGTCTTTCTTTTTTGACTTTGACCTTAAATATTTTTGTTTGTCTTATACAATACGTGATGAAATTTATACCAATGAAAATACATTAAAAACACAACCCAGTCATATATTTTGCATCAAGTATTATATAACACAAACAAAAATATTTAAGGTCAAAGTCGAAAAAGGACTTTAAAAAGTCAAAAGTAGACAATAAATTTGGGACTGAGGGAGTATGTTTCAATGCTTATCATTACTTAGTACTTACCCAGGAGAAGAACCACATGTAATAAAATACTGAACTAGTGTAGCCACAAATAACGACAAATAGACCAATGTGTACCTGCAGGATAGAGGCTTCAAGAGAATCATTACAAAGTAGTAAAAGAATATAAGACAAATCATGAGACGGGTGAAATTAATGAAAACATACGGAATATAGAAATTATAAGAGGGTTGAAACGATAGTTGTTTTAGTTTTCTCTTTCCTGCTAAACACTGCAAATGAACATGGATAAATATTGTCTTCCAGTGTTGTGGCGGATTGGTTATCGCTCGGGGGGTTCATAGCGCCCTAACCGAGTTCGAGCCTTCCCGTGCGCATGCCTGNCATGGATAAATACTTCATTAAGAGGTGTCCTGTGAGATTGTTTTTACCGGCACACTTTTGAATGCCACTTGGCATATATTATTCAAATTAAATGTACATTCTAATGTCGAATTCACATATGGTGCAACACAATTTGATATGCAAATTCTTATGAAGCTCTTGCCTCAAAGCCTCCTTGACAAAGGCTTCTTACTAAGCCTTAAGAAAATGCTCAAAACAGATTATGCAGTGTTTGTACCAGAATGCAGATTTAATTGTTGAGATTAGAGATGGAAAATTTTACCAGTCGGGGCGGGTACCCGTGGGTACCCAACCCTAACGGGGCGGGGACTCCCCGGTTTGTCGGGTAACGGGGCGGGGACGGGGATTTATTTTCATACCCATATCGGGTTCGGGTCGGGGTCGGGGATGACATTACCCGCCCCTAACCGACCCCGATTAACTTTTTTATTTTATTTATTATATGTATATATTGTGTGCATAAATAAATA
>LUCG01248834.1:0-17478 GCA_001633085.1 Carthamus tinctorius
CCAAATTAACCCATTTTAGTTACTCTAAAGCCAATACACTATAATTAAATCACAAAATAACGAAAACGGGATGTTACAGTTTCCTTAGTATTTCAAAAACTTTATCCGCCAACTTCCTTTTTTCTACCGCAAAAACCACCGAATTCCTATGATTCCAAATTATGGTACATGATTATCCAAATCACTCCACGCCATATTGAATCTCCCGACTCGTTTTGTTCACTTTGGTTGTTTTCTTGGAGAAGATCTTGAACCGATCTGATCCTATCTAACCCCTTATTCCACCATTTTCCTACAAGGCTCCATATCGTTTAAACCTCCGGACATGTGACCAAAGCATGGTCAATTGTTTTGGTTACCTCCCCACATTTTGGGCATAGAACGGAATACAAATCTATGCCCATTTTGGCCAAATTTGCTCTTGTTAATTACATATGTATATACAAATAACTGAATGAGTAAAAGAGTTATAGTTGAAAAATGTATGAAAAAATTTGGACTCTTGATCATTTTTGGGCGCATCCATGAATTGTTTTTCTAATGTGTGACAAATACACCATAGTCCTTATTTATTTCATTCACTTAATCATCACATTTCTTAATTGTCTATTCACTTAATTATCTCATTCACTCAAATGTTTACCTATGTACTTTAGGGTTTCAACGATCAACTTGTTTAATTTTTCATAATCATTTTATTTATTTGTGGTTTCAACTATGAACTTTGATTAAAAAAATGGAACACCACGAAACAACATTCTGAACTTTGAACTTTAAACAAAAATCGTTATTTCACTTATGGACTTGGTAAAAAGGATGGAAGAATGAAAGCTTATAGATGAAATAACATTATAAACTTTAAGCAAACAGGAAGAGCTAATTTTTGGGTTTCTAAATCAAACTCATTTTCATTTTGTGTTACAAAATCAATACAAATCCTAAGTCCTAAATCGAATTCAAAGAAAAAACAAATGCAACTGAAAAATCTAAATCGAATTCAAACAAGAATGAATGTCTAAACGAAAAATAAACCGCCCAACCACAGTAATAGTTTGGGGTGGTCTTTTTTTTTCAATGTACTGTAGGCGGCACAGTAGTGGTTTTTGCTGATGAAGATCATCCGGCCGCGGTATCATTTGAACGCATTCCAAATAAGTGTTTCCGACGTAAGCCGGAATACAAGAAAGTTAATTACTAGGTGACAGACATTGAATGACATATAATGAATGAGAGCTTTCAACACATTTTTAGGCTGCGTATGGCAATGGTGGTTGGCCGCGTCAATGGCGAGGAGTTGTTAATAAAAGGAAAATTCTCATATTAATTTGTAAGATAATACTATTTGCTTGGTTAATAAATGATTTTCGATTACAAAAATAATATATATGTATTATTTCCAAGGTCTTAAAAGAATAAGATAAATACCAACCATGTGCAAATATATGTACAACGTTAACTTAAGAATTGAGTTGGGACCATTCACATGACCTAACAACAAGAAATAAATTTGTTCTAAAAACTAATATTAATATTTATATATAGCAATTAATTAATAATTACCTCTAACATCAATTGCACACTAAAATCGAATCATGATCTTAAATTCAATTAGTTAATTAATAGATAGTCTTAGGATTAATTAGTAAGATGGAAATCGTTTAGTATAAGGTCATGTGCAATGATGTTGATGGCTTATAAACAATATTTCTTCATGAATATAAAATAAAACTTGGTAAAGAAAAGTGTTTCTAATAATTACACATTATTATTATTATTATTAGATAATACATCACATCTTCGACATTATAGCAATAATTTTATTTCAATTGCTACGAAACAAGCAACATAATGATGACTTATTTATTTGGATGTAAGTAACTTATTAAATATAATATTAATTAAGAAAGTGATTTATGTAAATATAATTAAAAGTAGATAACCATTAACAATACTTATGTTGACCAATGACAACCCATCGTATCCATGCTTATCTTTACCACATCATCGACTCATAAGTATTGTTTAAAATGATTTGGTTGAATTAGTTTAACTTGTGTCGAATGTTTTAAAAAGGTTTACAAGCAGTAGACCTTCGTATCGAACGACCAGTGAGATCAGCTTCTTAAGGTATCACGGATCCGACGACAAGAGTTCAACAGCTAAGACTCCACCGCTTATAACTAATGCTACATTGTTTACTATTTTTTAATGGTAAATCATGTCCATATATGATTATATCTTGAAAGCGATTTCTTTTTGAAAAATATCACTATTTGATATTTTTATGTTTCTATAAGTATATATTTATAAGAATTTTTTTTTTAATTGGAATTGCATATGCTTATAGCATACATAAGGAAATAAAGACCTCGAAAGTTTTGTAAGAATATGAAAAATTGTAGTAAAATATATAAATACTCTCTTTAACTTATTTTTGAAAGTAATCAGGCTTATACATAATTAATCTGGGCCCACCAAAACAAGGCTTTGAAGTTCCATAAAGAAAATGCAATCAATCTCAACTCAAGGAACAATTTATTTCTACATTGTTTTGGTGGGCTTTTTGACTAAAATTGGGCTACAAATTAAGAAACCTCAAAGGCCTTTAACTTTAACATAGAAAAAAGCCCATTGGACTATGATTTCAAATGTTGTGACTTGTGACTTTGTTTCTCTTTTTCATTTAAGGCCCTACTTAAATGGTAGGTTTTGATGAGAAGTTAGAGTGTAAATTTGAAAAATGTGAAAAGTGTGGTTATCTAAGTATCAACTGTTTGAATAAGAAGTTGATATACATTAGGATGAGATGCACCGGATTAATTCTCTTCTAAAACGTAATGCATAGAAGGCAAGAGGTTAGATGTGATCAACATTCAACGATTCAAATTCATTTCCTACACTTCTCACGTTAAACTTAACTTCTGAAACGATTATCACCCCAAACAATCCCCCCTCCCCCTCTGATCATCTGCCACACTTACAATCCCTTCCCAGAAGTCAATGGCATGCACCATGCCTTTGGCATTCCAAATGGACTCCATGGGATTCAAACTCGTGACCACGACTCTAATAACAATTTTTAAGATCGAAGGTGCTACCACCAGGACAAGAGGAATTCCTTGTGTTAAAGACGCTACCCTTTTCTTATATATTTAACAATTTAGCCACCTCACGTTTCAAATTAGGAAGATGCCGACCCAACAAATTATTATATCCTCAATATATGGCTAAATGATATGTATTTAAAAAATACCTTACAATAATATTTAGGCAAAAATGTTAATAACTTACAATCTTTACTGATTTTGCATGAAAACTGTCTTACAAAAACAGTTAGAGAAAGCATTTTATAAGAAAAAAATATAACTAGTTATTAATTTTATTTACTTAATCTCATAGTTAAAATATCAGCCACAAATTTAGAAAAAGAACATAAATACAATCTCTAAAACTTATTGAAATATAACTTAAAAACATACTACAAAAACTACTTCATAAATTAACTTATAGTTTAACAAACGATATTTCTTAGCTAATTCAAAAGATAAGTCACCTTCGATTCTAAAACATTTTGTCTATAAATTCTCTAAAGTAAATAAACAAAAATCACAGTCTTAAATTTTTTTGCATTCAGACTCTTAACAATAATTCAACATCAATTACATGATTGCCCCTTGAAATAATATATTAAAGTTTGTGTTTGACAAAAATAAGTTAGTTAATAAACTATCTTATAAGTTAGTATATGTTAGACACAATAGTACATTTTGAAAGTATAGTACATGCAATAACACATTTTGAAGTTTGATACACATAATAAGAATAAGAGTAAAGTTTAATACATTTTAGTATAAATAGTCCAATCCAAAAATATACAAGAATAAGAGATGCAATTTCTACTTTTATTAGTATGCCAAGAGTTTTTTTCATGGAAAATTAAAAAATTATCATTATCCCCCTTACCTAATTTAGTTTTAAAAGTTATCTCAATCTAAAGAACTTTGACCCTTTCTCGTATATTATATTTTAGAGTAAAAGATGATTTTAGATTCCTACAAATTTCATTTAGATGAAAGAAGGAACTATAAGTTAAAATCTCTAAAATATACTATTTTTTAATAGATTTTTATTTTAAAATGTTTAATTAATTATAATATTAAAATATTTTATTTATAGAATATTTATGTCTTCATTTAGTAATTATTTTTTAAACCTTTTTCATATTTAAAGAACAAATCTTCCCATCTCATACTTTCTTAATTTTAAAGAAGATTTTAGAAACTTGTTGATATAAAATAGGGTGTTGTTAACTATACCCCCCTATACTTATAACACCAATCAAAAACTGCCTAGAAGTTTGAAAATATATAATTTTAAAATAAAAAGTTAACTTATTTATGGCTAAAACTACATAAAAGTTTGAAACAATGTCACATCATAGGTAGAGGGGGGGTGTAATGATCCAAACCCTATAAAATATCAACTAATTTCCTTTCTTTTTTCATTTAAAAAAATTGTTAACGATACTCTTATTGTGATTACCATCTTTTCAAATATAACTTTAGTACAATTTGTAAAACAAAATCTTATTTGATCAGTAGTAGTCCAGTGGTAAGATAATATTCTAAAGGATTAGTCGATGATATTTCCTAACTATCTGGATTCAAATTTCATAGAGAGCATGCGATGATATCCTTGATCATAAACCTATCATATAATACACCCTTAATTAGATTGGATCGTAATCAATAGAGATTAGGCAGATACGCTAAAAACATGTGCGTTTAGTTGTCATTTAAAAAAAGAGAAATTATATATCTTCATATCTTTTATGTATACCCATCCTCCTACTCATATGAGAATAATAATACACTTGTCACATGGATAGGAAATTGATGGTCATTTGTGACATATGTCTCCTTCCGAAACGATTGCGTGACGTGTCGGGTCGGACCCAAAGACATCTCATACCGGGTATCCAAGCCGTCTTCCACACCCATTTAAGCCCCATGCAGAAGAAAAACGGGTCAAAAACTTCACCCACCCAAATATATCATCTCTTTCTCTCTCTATCTCGTCTTCTTCTTCATCACTCTCTCTCTCTCTACCGAAAGCCCTAAAACCCAGTTGGGTTTGTTCACATCCACATCCACCTGAGTTTTTTTGCTTCCTTCCATGGACTCCAACCGCCCTTAAACCTCCCAATCGCCAATGACTCTCCTCGATTCTCCCACCATCGATTGCGTCCAACAACGCATCAAACGCAAACTCGAAGATTACGTCGACGATGACCACCTAGTCTCCGTCAGGATGCGAAAAGACGACCATACCCCTCCCTCCACCACCTCCTCCCATCATCAATTCCCCACTTCTTCTTCTTCTTCTTCTTCTCACTTGATCCAACCTAGGGCTTCCTCCCCTTCCCGGCTCCCCCTCCCCCCCGATCGTATCCAATTCTTCGTCCGCATGATCTCCCATGGCAAAACCCTAGTCCTCCACGGAAACCCTCACGACAAAATCAAGACCATCCACGAGATGATCCACTCCGCCACCGGCATCCCAGTCATCGAACAGCGCCTCATCTACGGCGGCAAGCAGCTCCAGTGGGACCACAGCCTCTCCCACTGCCGCATCACCAACGACGCCGGGCTCCACCTCGTCGGCCGGATGCGGAGCACCGTCCACCCCCAGGCATGGCAGGTCATCGACGATTTGGTCTCCATCGTATGCAGGCTCTGCAGAGGCGAAAGAGGGGCCTGCACCAAATCCATCAAATCCAGGCTCATCGAGTTCTTAAACAAGACTCCCAAGGACGGAATCGATCACGCTGCACCTTACCTGAATATATTCCTCTCATCATCCGCTCCGGCGGCTCTGGTAATGCTCTACATGTCGCCTCATAATGGTAACAAAGAATTAGCAGAAGAAGCTATTCAGCATTTTATTAAGTCAAGTAGGAACGCCTTGCCAAGGCCTATATACTCGGAGTTTGCACCTATAGTCTTGGAATTTTGTAAATTGCTTGGTAGAGCTGCTGCTCATGATGATCCTTTATACGTATTATGTC
Source organism: Carthamus tinctorius (assembly GCA_001633085.1). NCBI lineage: Eukaryota > Viridiplantae > Streptophyta > Magnoliopsida > Asterales > Asteraceae > Carthamus > Carthamus tinctorius. The sequence goes on from LUCG01248834.1 coordinate 6,068, forward strand.
GAAGTAGCCTAGGGTCGATGGTGGAGTTCGTTAAGATTGGTAGGAGTAGTTCGAAGAATTACGATGTGGGTGGTAGTACTAGTTATAAGAAAGTTGTCATTGCAGTCCAAGAGATTTTTCCCTTTGTGGATGAGCTCGCAAGTAAGTTGTCGGAGGGTTTGGTTTCGAGTATGGAGTCTATTCTGAATCGCGGTCCTTCTTCCAGCGACGTCCGTGACTTTGCCGCCTTTGTGCGACCTCTAAGGGATGCAATCATTGACCAGGTGGCTCTTGGGACTCTCATACCGATGCCATACAACCACAATCTCTTTTGTTATAGCGACGAAGTTAAATTTCTTTACATGCTCTATCATGATTTATTGGCGAAACTGCAATTGTGCCTTAATAAAGTGGAGGACTTGGTGAAGAAAGAGAAAGGGGATGGTGGGTGGGATCAGTATCTATCTATCTTGAAGGAGTTGCATAATATTGCTGAACTATATCAAGGTGCAGAGGAATACTTTTGGACGAATCTTAGGCGTAACAAGGTTTCTTTGTGTTATCTAATTGTTAGATATGCCAAGAGGGGTGAGGATTATAAATGGATTCTTGAGCATAAGGATCTCACCGACTTTGAATCTAGGAGACATTTGGTAATGATGTTGCTTCCAGAGGTGAAGGATGAGTACGAGGAGCTCCACGAGATGCTTATAGACAGATCACAGTTGTTGGCTGAATCTTTTGAATATATTGCACACGCGGATCCTGAGACATTGCGAGGTGGATTATTCATGGAGTTTAAAAATGAGGAAGCTACTGGACCTGGTGTATTGCGGGAATGGTTTTTCTTGGTATGCCAAGCTATCTTTAATCCTCAAAACGCCCTATTTGTCGCTTGCCCGAATGATCGAAGAAGATTCTTTCCTAATCCAGGTAAGCTCCACATTGCTTCATGTTTTTTTATATCTCTCGACAGAATGCATACCTTTTTTCTCTATTGCTTCATAATTTTTACATGTTGCAAGTCTTATTGCTTAAGTGGAGTTGAGGCAGTGAAAACGTGTTTATTCTAACTTATGATATAGAAGAGTAAGGTTTTGGGTTTGGAGTAGATAGACTGATTGAATTAACACACAGTTTTGAGCATAAAAATATCTTAGCATTGCAAATAGGGGGCCTTTATAGCACTGGCTGAATAGCTATGCAGAACATATATATTCTTTATGGTCGTTGTTTCTACAACTTGGCTGTTAATAGCATTGCCAGTAGGAGGCTTTCGAGCAATGAAGGCTGCATTTTATCTGATTTTATATATGTTGCTACCATAATGAATTGAGTTGCTCTGGGACCTATAATTTAAAAATGTATTACCTTTGCTGGATTATTTTTGCGAGGGTGCTTGAGCACTCTATGCGTATCGAGGGTGGTTTATAGCTCATTTCCATCAAACTGATGTCAGATGAACTCTCCTAATCAGTCTAATGTCAAGTGTATATGTTACAAGATGAGCTGGAGTGATTTACATGTTGGAGGCTTGGAAGGAGTGAGTTCTAAGAGAGGAGCGGAGGGTGTGATGGAACAGACCAACAAATCCTCTTCCTCCTCTTAGCAAGTAAAAATGGCCGAGGATGGAAGGTAAGGTGTTTTCCATGAAGGTAACATCAATTGAGACAAGGTACTTGTTAAGAGTAGGGAGATAACACCAATAACCTCTCTAGTTAGCGTGTGCAACTAGAGTTAATCTTCTGAGTTGGCATTGATATAGTTTTCTTAATTTTTCTAGTTGTGTATATATTTGTACTTCTCTTCTCATTATAAAAATACAGAAAATTTAAGTTTACATGGTATCAAAGCTCTTGTGAAAACAGTGGTGGAATTAAATATCACAGCCGATCGAAACCACCGCGGGACTCTGGCGCTGCCCTTATTAGGATCCCTTGAACCACCACCATGGATGTTGTCTAAAATTACATACCATACACTAAATGGTTAAAACTGTTTGGTCTGGAGTAAAGACTATTTGTCTTTATCTTCGAAACATCAAGCAAGATGCTTCTTTTTTTACTTGACAATCCTCTTGTAACTGTTTGAAGTAGAAGGATAATCTAGCATGGCTAAGAGAGCATGCTCCTCGCTTCTTTAGATTCAAAACTCTCTAGATAGAGAGGTAATTGGTTGATCAATCATTGTCAAGTTTTAAGGAACTCATGGAATCTCTCTTGCTTGTAGGAGGTTTGCAAAGCCTCCAATAGTGTGTAAAAACAGGACCGCTATCTTATAAACTATTTTATGGGATTCAGGAAGACATAAACAAAACCAAATGCAACAAACCCGTATATTCCACTCGTGGTCCAAGAAGACATATGAGGAACCTAATATATGTTGTTGCTCTATTGTCCTGACTCCTGATGTGGAAGTCATAAATTCTCTTATCCTTTGAGCTGTCCTTTTTACAGGATGCCTTTAGTCGCATTCTGTATACTTTGTCTCGATTGATGTTAGTTGTTACCTTCATGGAGGGCACACCTTACTTTCCATCCTCTGCCATTTTTGCTTTCCAGGAGGATGATGATGATTTGTTGGTCTATTTGATTACATTCTTCACACCCGTCTCTGCACCCCATCTGAACTAGTTTCTTTCAAGCCTTCTATTACTCAAGTTTACAGTAGGTGTCCACATCATACTTGCTACTTCGTCATGTACTTATCTTATTTTTTTCATTTGTTTCATATAATGGCTTGTCATCTTCGTCTTCTTTTATTTCTTCCTTTGATTCTATCTCTATTCCTATAACATTTTATGAAGTCACATCTCATTCTGGTTGGTATAATGCCATGATAGAGAAGAGGAATGTTTTAGATGACAATGATACTTGGAACTTGATGATTTGCATTCAGGGAAATGGATGATCAGATGCAAGCAGGTGTTCATAGTTAAGGTCAATCTAGATGGCTCATTGTTTGAGTAAAATCCTTTTCTCTTATTGCAAAATTGACATCTGTTAGGTTGTTCATTTCAATGACAACTCAGACTTCTCCACCGATAACAACATCACTTTACCTTTGGTTTCTGCTCTTGCTTCATCAATAGTGACCTTAGCTGCCTCATTACTACTAGAACATCCTTTAATGCTCCGCTTACTGCTTGCATTAAACCAATACTCCCCTCCACTTTGTCAACTCTTGTGGTGTCTATTACGGTATTACCCTTCTTCTTTCTACAAAGTGCCCTTAAATCTTGTGGGGAAATAAAATGTCTATTAAACCCTTCTTCTTTAATCTCTGCTTACTGCTTGCATTAAACCAATACTCCCCTCCACTTTGTCAACTCTTGTGGTGTCTATTACGGTATCACCCTTCTTCTTTCTACAAAGTGCCCTTAAATCTTGTGGGGAAATAAAATGTCTATTGGGAGAAATGGTTAGTGGGTGGGGAAATAAAAAAGTCCATTCGGAGTATGAATAAAGTGGGCCAGGACAGGTACGTGGGGTTTGGGACTAAATTTGGGGATCCACAGTGGGCTGTGGGACAATGAGTTACTAGAGGTGGGTCAAATGGAGGGGGTCTCACCTTCTACTGCGTTGCCTTTATTGATATTGTCTTTGGCTGTGTGTTTACCTCTTAACAGTTCCATTAAGAGGCAGAGATTCTCTAAGAGGTGAATCTTGTTTGACAAAAAAAAACGTCTGCCTTTTATTGGTTCTAAAACCCTCTGAATGATTTTGTACCTTGGGTCTCTCTTAACCCTTCAGCACCCTAATTTCATTCTAAACACTTACCAAACAACCATATTTCATTTTGCACTATATCATAAGAGCCTCTTAATCATTCTGCACCAAACCATTTAGCAACTGGCAAAAATTCAGCAGATGGAAAGTCTGTTGCTAATGTTTGATCATATCGTTCTTAAAATTTTTAAGCATGCTTTTCGGGTCAATCTATCAATCCTCATATATGCTTATGATATCACACCGTTAAATAATTCTTGGTTTGTTTCATCTTTGCAGCATCTAAAGTCGACCCAATGCACCTTGAATATTTTAGCTTTGCAGGCAGGGTAATTGCCTTAGCCTTGATGCACAAAATGCAAGTTGGCATTGTATTCGATCGTGCATTCTTTTTACAATTGGCTGGAATTAATGTCTCTTTGGAAGATATAAAAGATGCAGATCCGTACTTGTATAGCAGCTGCAAGCAGATATTAGATATGGATCCTTCCGCAGTGGATCAAGATGCTCTTGGTCTAACGTTTGTTTGGGAGATTGAAGAGTTAGGATCCATGAAAGTTATGGAGCTTCTCCCTGATGGAAAACACATCACGGTGAATAGCAGAAATAGGAAGGAGTATGTCGATCTTCTCATTCGACATCGGTTTGTGACGTCTGTTTCTCAACAGGTAACGCATTTTGCTCGAGGATTTGCAGATATTGTTACTGATGAAGAAATTCAGAAGTTGTGTTTCAAAAGCTTGGAGCTTGAAGATCTTGACGGGATGTTGCATGGGAGCGAAAGTGATATTTCCGTGGATGATTGGAAGGCGCATACGGAATATAATGGCTATAAAGAAACCGATCCTCAGATATCCTGGTTCTGGAAGGTATAAACATACACAAAAATCTTGCTTTTTATACGAATGATAAGTCTTTCTTTCTTTTCTTTTGTGCTTGAATCTTTTTCCAACAAAACCAAGGTAAAATTACGACTATATGCGTGCATAAGCGGGTTGCGAGTTTCGAGTTATGCGACTTGGTTAGGGTTTGATTCTAGTCTTTCTTGATGTTGGCACCTTTATTCTGAAATGCACCTTGGATTTGTCAATTGTGACATGATGGGTAAAATCGTAATTCATTGATTAAAAAGTGTAATAATTACACATTTTTACAACTATATGATTAAAAGGTTTCGAATTAGGTGACTTGGTTAAGGTTTGATCCTAGTCTTCTCTTGATGCTGGCCCCTTTATTATGTAATGCACCTTTTTTTGGAAAAGGTTCATCTAGGCATCGCCTAGACTACATTCTTGGCAATCTGGAAATTAAATTACGGCCGTCTGAGACTAAGCCTGGGCCACAGGATGCTAGCGCCTGGACTCAAACCCAGGGTAGATGGGATGAGACTAAGCCTGGGCCACAGGATGCTAGCGCCTGGACTCAAACCCAGGGTAGATGGGATATTCCACTACATCCTCCCTAGGTCTTCTGCCAGTACGCCACCACCCTTGTGGTTTTATGTAATGCACCTTGGATGTGTCAATTGAGACATTAAGGGTAAAATTGTAATTTAAGTTGATTAAAAAGTCCATTAATTACACATCTCTATAACTATATATGCCTTTTCCATTGTGGGTATTTGTTCTGGGACGGAGGGAGTATACTGATAGCAAATAATTAATCAACCAAGTGGAATTGTGACATTAAGGGTAGAATCGTAATTTTTAGTTGATTAAAAAGTGTAATAATTATACGTTTCTATAACTGTATGCCAATTCCATCGTGGGTATTTATTTTGGGACTGAGGGAGTATATTGATAGCAAATAATTAAGCGGATATCACTTCTAATCAAGGTAGTGAAACATAATGGATTTAGGACATGTTTTATATCCTTCTGACTCTCTCTTCTTGAATCGGAAGCAGATTTTGCACGAAATGACAGCCGAGCAACGGAAGATTCTTCTCTTCTTTTGGACATCAGTGAAGTATCTCCCGGTAGAAGGGTTTGGCGGTTTATCTTCAAGGCTATACATTTACAAATCCAACGAATCTTTTGACCGTTTGCCGTCTTCTCACACATGCTTCTATCGGATATGTTTTCCGGCTTACCCGTCGATGGCCGTGATGCAAGAACGCTTGCATGTTATCGCCCAGGAGCACGTCGGCTGCAGCTTTGGAACATGGTGAAAGAAAAATATGGTATTTTGGGTGGGGATTGAAGATAAGCCATTGCACATGTTAAAAGTGAGTTCAGTTGTACTGAGTTTGTACAGAATATATAGAGGGTAAATTATGATGAAATTTTCTATTTAGACTTGCGTCATGCTTCTGCTTTAGTAGTCCCAACTGTTTATATATATGCTAGGTATATATTATATAAATAAAGAAGCTGGTTTTCTTTGCATCTTTCAATTACTTCCATGTTCATCTTTACTTGTTTACTGGAACCCATTTGTGGATGGATACTTGGCAATGTTTGGTATTAAGAGTAGATGAAATAGGATTGGTGACAGTCATGTAGGCAGGTGGAAAATTTGTGTAAGGTTTTAGTTTCACATGGATAGTTTAGTAATTTACTAATTGTGTATTATCTATCTAATTTTTGTTTGACTGGTACTGGTATTTTTGTCCCACGTACGGCCTGTTTGTTAGCAGATTAATGAACTTAACGAGATTCGGTCAACTATATATGAAGGTTTGGTAGTGACTTAATGATATAGAAAGTGACTTATTAGGTAAGCGTCAAGCCTCTAGGGGAAAGCTTTAGCAAAAAAAAATCGAACATGTTCTTATAAATAGCCAAAAAAATTTCAAACATGTTCATCCAATTAAAAACACGCTTCTTCCATCAATGAAAAAACCTTCCAAAGAAAAACCTTTCTGAGATATGGACAAATTAATCTACAAAAACAACTTTAGGATTTAATAGAAAACCAGCCATACAACCTTTGAGCATGTCTTGTCTCAATCTAATTTCATACCACACTTTGCCAATAGGTTGTATAAAAGTTAGGGTGTTTATCATAGAAGAATGAGGCATGTTAAATGCATTTTTACCTATTAGTTTTTCTTAAGACACATGAAAAATTGACGGTTACATTTTATATTTTCAGTGTATGACTTAACCTGATTTTGATGTAAATAAGTGTCCATGTAAACTATACTAACATCCTTTCATGATTAAGAGATTTGAACTTCAAGGTTTTATGATCATTTTATACAAGTTTTAGTAATCTAGTAAACTTGGTTGAATAATATTAGTTTTTCTATTAGATATTGGTATGTTATTTGTTGTGAAATAATAATAATGAGAATAAACAATGAAAAAAGCAAATATTATTAATAAGATGTCACAAAATAACAAGATTTCATCACACTCATAATAATCATATATAATCAAACATAATCCAAGTGAAGAAGATGCTCATAACTTCATCATTTTGGCCTTTCAATATTCAAGCCCCACAAAAACACATCCCAACCAACATATAAAATCCATCTTTACTACTCCACCACCACTTCAGTGGTGGCATCACCACCAACTTCCGCCGCCGGCTTTTCTTCTTTCTTCTCAGCCTCCTCTGTCACCGGAGTTTCTTCAGGGACCACCTCCGCCGTTGTTGTTGGACTTTCCTCCTTAGCTTCCTCAACAACCGCCTCAGCCGGAGTCTCTTCCTTTGGTTGTTGTTGTTCTTCTTCTTCTACCACACTCTTTGGTTCCTCCACCACTTCCTTAGTCTCTGCTTCCACCTCCGCTGCCGCCGGTGGTGGTTCAACTGAAGTCTCCTCCGCTGGCGGTGGAGCAACAACATCCACGGCGGTTTCCTTCTTCGGTTCTTCCTGATCCGCCACTGGCTCCACCTCTTTTGGCGTTGTTTCTACCTCTTTTGGAACATCCTCTGGCAAAGTCTTTATAGCTGATTCAACCTGAATAAATCATCGATCCAGTTCATCGTTAACATTTTCATTTTAAATCGTCAATAAAGACATTTCAATCGGCTCGTTAACAAAGAAGCGAATCGAAAGATGTTATATATAAATAATTAAGACACATGAAATAAAAGTATTAAATTTGGTGTATGACCAAAAAAAATGGTACAAGTTATGAATATGTGAACAAAAGATCCCAGTACCATGCATGCATCTTTGCTGAACTTATTTTAAACAATAAATCAATTAAATTATATAATAATAATAATAATACAATATGAAGAGAGAAATTGAAATTACCTCAACAGTGGCCATTAGGAAAGAAGGGAAGTAAGTGATAAATGTTTTAAAGAGTGATGTGAGGGAATATGGGAGGGATGTGAGACCTATATATACACCTCCAACTCCCCCATACATCATTTTCTCTTTATATCCAACATTTTTTTTATTTTTTTATGTGGACCAGGCTAAGGTTTAAAATGTAAGGGTCACTTTATTAAATGTTTATTTGAGTAAATATTTATAGGTAAAATTTGTTATTATTATCGAATAAGATTTCAGCTTATTAAAACAGTATTGTATGCAACTATTTTTTCTGTGAGGCCATTCGTTCTACTTGCCATGAAACCTGAACTAATCCAATGTCATATTAGGGTCACATCAACTTTCCACTACCTTATCCAAAGTTACCTAAAACATAAGTTATATCCAACTCAATCTTACCCACACTTTTATTTTATTAAATAAAAAAAAAAAAAAAAGNGGGGGGTGCCGCTCGGCATGTGGAAGCCGAGGGCCACCAAGCTGTTAAAGGCGTTTTGGTGTTGCCGATCCAAACTGATGAAGCCGACCCCAAGCCGATCACTTCGGCTCTCCCACAACGCATGGCCTAAGCACTATTCGTGGTAAGAGCATTCGCCATCGCTTACCAGGTAAGACTCTTGGTCATTGTCATATATTCACGTGATGAGGTAATATGACTTGGTAAACGCTTAATTGGGTAATCATTTTGTAAACAACCCATAAGATTTATACATATTTGACATCTATTCTGACAAGGAGATTAATTGTTCAGTAAATATTGTGTGAGAAAGAAAGAAGATGGGTTGTTTGAAAGATTTTATAAAAACCGATTTCAAGAACTTGATATCAAATAGGAATACATGTAAAAAAACTCAAAAGAATAAGTAAAACGAGTTAAAAGTAAACAATGTCACAAAAGCAGTATATGTGTACACAAATTCAACATTAAAGAACTATGAGCAGTAACAAAAATGTCATTTTGGATTCTGATCATGTTTCTAAATAACTCATTATGGCGCGTTATGACGTTAAGGCTTGGGGTCGCCGCCACATTAACCCCTATGGCTCCACTTTAAGGTTTGACTTGCATTGTAACACGTTATGGCTCGTTACGGTGCATTATGGCACGTTATGATGAGTTATTTTGTAAGGCTTGGGATTATTTCATATATATAACTTAAGAGATTAATGATAACTATGTATAAGACATTAAGACTTAAGACTTAAATAACATAAAAAGAAAACATTAAAACTAAAACCATTAATAGGTAAATGCTAATCTCCTTCATGTACATAGATAACCAAACATGAATTTTTTGAAGATTGAAGAAAGTAGTGACTAGTGTTTCATGATATTTAATCCCGATTTTGCACTCTTAATATCGTTTTTTATAAGTTCTATATATTTTGTATCAATGATAACTATATATGGGTATCTGTGTCTCACGCCTTAGGGAACGCCTTGAAAAACATCGTGGCCTCGCCATAACTCGTAAGGCTTGAGGTTTGAATCGACGCTAAATCATGCCTCACGTCATTTAGAACCTTGATTCTGATAAACCATGATCAACGTCATTATTATCTTATAATGTTAACGCAAAGTAATACAAATTCGTTAAAAAATGATATATTCTTATTATTCTTGAACTAAAATACCTAAGAATGCGTTTGGTTGTAGAAAACTGTTTTCATTCTTTTAGAAAAGGTTTTTAGAAAATGGAGTGGAGTTTTCATTTTCAGTTTTCTATGAAAATTTTAGAAAACGCGTTTGGTTGAAATAGTGGACTTTTCATTTTTCATTTTAGAAAATTAGAAAACGCATTTAATTTTTTTTTTTGGAAAACTACTAAAATGAGCTTTCTAATTTACATAGAATTTAGAAAACATAAAATTTTCATTTTTTTTTGGAAAACTTTTGAAAAATGAATAAACCAAACGTGTTTTTAAATTTTCATTTTTTTTTGAAAAATCGGAAATTTTTTCACAAACAAACTCACCCTACAAATAATCTAATGCCTAGGAAATTAGCTTTTGACCTTTTGTCATATATTATATATTTATATGTATAAAAATAATCAATATCTATTTTGTGGCGACAAAGTAATATTTTCTTCATAATTGGAAGTTATTTGATATATAAGTCTGTAAATGTTATTATATTATTGATAGCCCAATATCTTTTCATCTCAAAGAATAAAAAAATTTGATTTAATCAATTATTATATATTGAAATTTTGCTTTGTTTGTTTCAATAGTATGTTGTCCTTCAAAAAAAATTATTTTCTTACTCTAGTTGTTGTCCATATATGAGAAATGGAAAAACAACATTGTTAAAATAAATTGTGCTTTAAGTTAAATGGTATATTAAAATTGTTAAAAGTTTTGATTTTGATTTATGTAAACATAAACATTAATAAAAGACTTATTTAGCAAACATAAAATTGGTTTAAAATAATTTTAATAACTAGCAATTCATATAATCACAAAACATATTTAGTGGATCCTTTATAATTTCTTTAAATATAAATAAAAAATTCTAAGAAATTCATATTTTCAAAAATTTCAATGTCAATCATATAATTAAAATGTTCTACAATTTTATTATATCAATAAATTAAGAAAAACTAATACAATCTCATCCGTAAAAGATATTAAAATAATGTTTTTCTCTAAAAAATTATAATTTTTTTTTATATTTGTGTTTTCTTTGTATTTTTACTTTAAGGCTATGTTTGGCAAACTAGCTGATAAGCTAGCTGGTAGCTGATAAGCTAGTTGTTGATTGATAAGCTTGTTAGTAGCTGATAAGCTAGCTTATGAACAAATTATGTTTGGCAAAAACTAGCTTATGAGTATGTAAAATGACCAAAAAAATGTATCTTTGAATTTAATAATTNATACATGTTTGGATGGACTAGGTTATAAGCTAGCTTATTTTTGCCAAACACATCCTAAAGCCAAAATAGAAAAGTAGAAATTAAAAAATAAAATAAGACGTATTTTCCCAATTTAAAATAAAGCCAATGAGATAATGAAAATAAGTTGTAAAGTTAGTAGGAAGATGAGGAGGGGGGTCTTGATTCCGATAGGCCGGTGGATGTATGGCCCACACTTTTTCATCAAACACCGTTAATTTTTACAATCAACGGACAAGTGGATGCCTGACGTGACGTGTCATTTTTCCTCTTTTTCTCTCATGCGGGCCCCATGCATAATGGTTTTCGGTACCATTTGCTGACTCATCGGCCCCACTTGGTTTTCAGCCAGTACACCTCGTGAAAGTGGGCCCTACCTACCCCACTTGATTGCCACTTGGAATTTTACTCACCCTTCTTGTCCCCTCCTTCCTACACTATTGTTTTAAACGAGCAGGTATTTAGGTCATCCTTAACCGTACCCTTCATACCTGCTGCCACCTCAGCGTTATATCAGCTTTACCAACACCATACCATACCATCCTTAACCGTACCAATTCCATACCCCTCTAA
>LUCG01248857.1:0-13161 GCA_001633085.1 Carthamus tinctorius
CTTTATTTATAGAGTTTTGTAGCTTATTTGTTGTTTTTGATTTTAAGTATAATATTTTTTGTTTTTGCATGTTTTCTACTTTTTCATCCAAACCTACTAATTAAGAGAGATTTAATTTAATAAAACGTAAATAAATAGCTAAAATATATTTATAATATATTAATAATAATTTCATTCTTAAAGTAAAAAATACTTATATTTTTAAGAAATTTAGGATAAATTGGAAAAAAAATTCAAAGTTACCCAAATGTGTTTGATATTATGCTATATGTTCTACAAAAGAAGTCAAATGATGTACTACAAATATGTTTCATGATAGAAAAAAGTGACTTTTTTCTAGAAATTAAAAAATAATCATCCTAACTAAATAAGAGATATTGACCACAATAAAATCTTGATTAGCCCAATTTCAATTATGTATCTTCTTATATGATTTTATTTTCTACGTCAATAATGAATCGCCGCTTGAGTCATAGTTGTCCCATCGATCTATGTTATATTTCAACTGTTTTTTTGTTGATTTATGTCGTTATATTTTTATAACCTCTCGTTTCCCCTGCAACGCGGGGTAGAAAAACCTCGTATTTACATAAAAGTAAAAGATAAAAGAAAAATTTAATCAATGCAAGTAATATAGGAAATAGGCCGAAATAGGGCGCAATCTAGAAAAGTCTAAAACCCTAATTTGCTACCAGCCCCAAAGGGTTTAAGCAGGATCGAAGTTTTTTGCAGAGGAGATCGGAGGAGGAGGAAAACCAATCGGAATTATCTGCAACGATGAGCTTGGTAGCAGGTTCATACGAGCGATTCATTTGGGGATTCAAGCTCAAATCCCTCAAACACTCCACCGAAACCCTAACCCTATCCCCAATCTTCTCCTTCCCCTCTCACCTCTCCCCGATCAAGTGCGTCGCCGTCGCCGGCACCGTCGCTGCCTCCGGCGGCTTCGACGACACCATCAAGGTCTACGACCTATCCACCTCGTCGGAGATCGGCTCGCTCAACGATCCAACGGCCACCGTCACGTCGCTGTGCCTTTTCGCCCCTCCCTCCCTCTCGTCGTTCCCTCGGAACCTGTTCTCGGCGTACGAAGACGGCAACGTGTCGTTCTACGATGCCGACCCATTCGTCCACCTGAAGACGCTGAAGATACACAAGAAGGGTGTTAACGATATGTGTGTTCATCCCTCCGGGAAGCTGGCGTTGACGGTGGGGAGGGATTCGTGTTTGGCGATGGTGAATTTGGTTAGGGGAAGGAGGAGCTTCTATTGCAGGATGGGGAAGGAGGCTTCTGTTGTGAAATATGATTGTAGTGGTGAGAAGTTCTTCATGGGGATGGATGAGAAGATCTCGGTCCATGAAGCGGAGGATGCGAAACTGATAGTTGAATTGGAATCCAACAAGAAAGTTCTTTGCATTGCACCTGGCATGGTTAGTTTGCTGAATTTTTCTTTAATTTTATATAATTAGGCTGTGTTTAGCAAACCGGCGGATAAGCTAGCTGTTGATTAATAAGCCGGCTAGTGGCTGATAGCTTATGAATATGTAAAATGACCAAAAAAGGTATCTTTGGATATAATTATTAATATTAATAAGGGTATAATTGGAAAAGAACTACAAAAAGTTCCTCAAATGCTACTCCAACTAGCGTTTCAATAAGCTAGCTTATGGTACATGTTTGGATGGACTAGCTTATAAGCTAGCTTATTTTTGCCAAACACAGTCTTGGTTCATATTTTTTTTCCTAATCCATGCCTGTTTAATTTCTTTAGATTGCATTAGTTATTACATACTTTAACAATCAGACATAATAAGATGAATCGTAAAGTTGCAAATTAAGATGTAGGTCAGGATGAATCACTAAAGATGCAAATTAAGATGTCCAATAAGCCATAAGAATTGCAAAGTTTGTTAGTTTAGCAGATTTGAAGTTAAAAAGATCACTTATTTGGTTTTTGTTTGCTTCTGCAATGACTTCACGCTTCACACATTTACAATATGAAGAATCTTTGATGTGTGAATCTATAACTAGTGCGTCTTCTTACGGCCTTTTGGATAGCATTATGTTTTCAGCATTTATTTGATTCTTTGGATGTTAGTTCCATGTTTACTTCTTGTTTTTGTTCATTTTTTATGGGCTTTCTTTGAGACCTAAAAATGTGAAGCTATGGTTGAAACTTGAAACTTGAAACTATACCTTTGACATTGCAAGCTCCAGCAAGTGCCACTGTATAGCATCGATTAAATTATGATGGTACTAGAGATTAGATAGGATTCCCTTTATAATGCATGACATTTAAAAGTCATTCACTGATCACAAGAAACCTATTGGCACAGTATGCCAGATTGGAAAAATCTTACGACGACCAGTTCACTATGTTGTCTGTGTATTCATACATATGTATACGTATATAAACGACAAGTTCAGGCAAAGACCACAAGAAATTGGAAAATTGAGAAACACCCTAATATTCATCTTCACAGTACGCACACCTTGGTTTCTATGCACATGTACGTCACAAACAAAATACTTTTATTCACGTGTGCACACCATACAAATGAATGATTATTAGTTTGTTTCTTAAAACTACCATTTTTTTTTTGTGGTTTCCCCTCAACCTCTTTCGAAAACTTTAAACCATGAGATCTCTGAGAATCGGTGCATCATGTGCTATTTCAATTTTTCATCTATGGTTTGGTTTCCGATGAGAAGTTGAGTTAACGTGAGAAATGGTTATCAACTGTTAGATGCACATTAGGATGAGATGCAATATATCAATCCCTATATCAAGTGCATTTCATGGTTGGGCTAGAGATTAAAAGTGATCAAGGGTTCAGATCCACTTCTTATGCGTCTCACATCAACTCAACTTCTCACACGATCCTTCGCTTTTCATCTATGGCTAGAATTTAATATAGTAAACATACATTCGTTTCACAGTGTGATTGTTTCACCTGTGATTGGTTCACAATCTGAACCTTTTTGACGTTTTTGTAAAACGAAAGGTACACGTAAAAAAGTTTCACATTGTGAACCAAATACATATGAAACAACCGCATTGTGAATCAAATACAAGTTCATCAAGGCATCAAGTATTATACTTATATGGAAAAAGAATCATGTGAAACAAAATCTTAAGGTAGATGTTCTCGCGGATCTCACAAATTTTGGAGTTTTCAAATGATTAAGCCACTATATATATTTATATTTAGATCTCTATTTGCTAGCGGTTGCAGTTAGTTTATCTTATAGGGTAGACTCGAGTTATATCTACAATGTGCTTTCATAATATGCATAAACAAGTGCTTAAATATCTGAAATAAGTATGAAATTATAACAGAATGGACTTCTTTACACTGGTGGAGAGGACAAGAATCTCACAGCATGGGACACGGTTAGCGGGAAGGTTGCTTATTGCATCGAGGATGCACATTCAGCTCGTCTAAAAGGAATAGTAGTGCTTTCCAAGATTGATGGGACCTCCGATGACGAACCATTCTTGGTGGCATCCGCCTCTTCAGATGGTATCATACGTGTTTGGGATGTTCGTATGGCCAATAAGGCGAAGCCAACTCCGTTAGCCGAGGCTAATACGAAGTCTAGGCTCACTTGTCTTGCTGGTTCTTCCATTAAATGTGAGTTTTTTAAGACTTCTTCTACAAAGTGTGTCTAAATTGTGTTTTTGCTGTCATTCATTTTCTTTTAATTATAATTTTGTTTGGGATTTCTATGTTAATGAACTGTCATCCTGTGATCTCGTTGTCTTCAAAAGCCCTGGCTAAAGTGAATATCTAGCTACGCTTTTGTCTTCTGCTGTACTCTGTCTGTCCCAAAATAAATGTACAAAAAAGACCGACGGTTTTTAGAAATTGTGCAATCGATGTGGGATGTATTATTACTAAGTAACGAGATCGATGTTTTCATTTTCAGCTATGAAGAGGAAAGAGCAGCAGCAGGAGGAAAAACCAGTAGAAGGGTTGTAGCGTGTTTTCATTTTTGATTGAAATTTTGACATGTAAAACAATGGTAAGGTGATTTTGTTGCTAATTATATTACAAGAAGCTGCTTCTCTATTTCTTGGGGGATAGAGGTAAGATTTGCAGGATTATACTGTATTCTGGTCTGTGTGGGATTTACTGAGTTTGTTTGGTTTATAGTGTTGTTCCACATATATATGGCTCCATGGACGTTCAAAAGAACTCCCATGTGTTTTTCTTAATCGAGCGATGGTAGTGGTTTTATGTCAACCAAGTCTATAAGCTAGCCTAATTGAGCAATGGTTCTAGTTTGAAGCTTATTGCAAAAGCTCTATCTAGATGGACATGAATTAGGTTATTGAAATGATACTCTACTCTTATTAGAGCTGCATCGCAAGGACATGTCATATTATGTATGTGGCACCATAAAAAGTGTCTTGCAGCGTTGTCTTATATGTTTATGGGTGTTTTATAAGAAAGAAACGAAATGGTGGGTATAACATAGATTTTTCTGTACGTGGCTATTTACGACAACAGTCCTGTAACCGAGGAGTCGTTTTAGCAAAAGCTAACCGGGAAGGCTTTGAAGATAGCGGGTGGGTTTGAGATTCTTGGGATTAGTCCTTGTTATGGTGTTGCTTCAGATTAAATTGTGGAACGAACGATCAGAATGGTCTTGTTGTTTCAGATCCGTTTACCAGCAGGTTTTGCAGCTGCGTTTCGGTCGATGTTTCTGCTCTTTCGGGTCTGGCTTTTGGCAGCAGGTGGATCTGTCTTTTCGACTCTACTCACCCCCTCCATAGGTACTGCAGCAGTACTTTTACTTCTTAGGATTTCACTTTTGGCAACATCTCGTTATGGCTGCTGTTTGGCGCTAGTTCTATGGTTTTTCGGTTGCATTTCGCTGCACGTTGCCGTGCAGTAAACTTATATTTCCGGTTTGTATTTGGCTGGTTCACTAGCAGCCGGTTAGCTGCAGTTTAGTGTCGATTCGCTCCTTGTAAATTGCCGTTACGGTCGGTCGGTAGACGAAGTTGGTTTAGTTGGTGTTCGGTTGTGGATTTCGTTGCTGCTTCGGGTCTGTTCTATGCTGTTGCGCGGCTTTGCTATTGGTCGGATTCTGGTGTATCGGTTTGTTGGTTATATTTATAAAAGTTCATTTGTCGTTCAAAAATAAAATAAAAAAGCTAACCGGTAGCATTTGTTGACAAAAGTACCACCCTCCCTTACCTTATTTGGTAACATTTTCTATCATCAAAATGGATTGTTAATAAGCCTCTTTTTCTCGGTAAACACTTATCGGGTAAACATCTACACCCTCAAGTACCAGGTAAAATTGCGGGTCCTTGCTATGTCTTTTATCTCGTAAAATTCTAGATCTTTATGATACTCGTTCAAAAGCTAAAAGCACCCGATAAGACACATAAATACTTGTGAGAGCTTTTATAAAAGGTCCCTTATTGTTATTTGGGGAATACAATTATTGGGCAGTGGTAAGTGAAGGCAAAGTAGACCCATGTGCCTGCCCACCCTAAGCTTTTGTGAATTCACGGGTACGGAATCTTTCTCTCTACACAAATAAAACCAGAGATCAAGTTGACAACACCTTACAATGTTGTTTATTCCATAAATACAAATTCAACCTTTTCTTTCATAAATTGCTTTAACATAACTTTTTAAGAAAATGCGAGGAGCAATCCCAGCCACTCATTCGATCAACAAAAGCGGCTTTGACCGTGGTTCCTCCCTTTAATAATCTCTACCCTCGCGTCAATCCTCCGTAATCATGTCCACCGTAAACCCAAGATGTGTGGCTGAGATTGCTCCTCCTTTTTTCTTAAATTGACATGCTTCTTGTATGAACCTTCCTCTAGATGTATATTATGATGAGATGTAGTTGAGATAAGATGCATCGGATCAATCACCCTACCAAGTACACGATGTGATTCTTTAGAATTAGCTTGATATCTTGCATAAAAGCATGTTGTAGATACTAATTACTATATCTGGTCTGCTTACGGTCAAATACAATAAAGATTTGGTTTTTGAGATTAAAGGGTCGTTTTTCAAATGTTTACGTAAGTAAACGGTTACCAACAAATTCAACACTAAATCAGTTATAGGGTGCGTTTGATTGTGGAAATTTTTCTAGTTTTCCAATAAAACTTTCCAAAGAAAATGAAAATTTAGAAAACGCGTTTGGTTCATTGAGATTTCAAAGGTTTTTGAAGAAAATGAACGTTTTCTGTTTTCCGTTTTCAAACTTCTATGTAAATTATAAAACTGATTTTTGTAGTTTTCCAAAATTTTCTAAACGCATTTTCTAATTTTCTAAAATGGAAAATGAGAACCCCACCATTTCAACCAAACACGATTTCTAAATTTTTTATAGAAAATTGAAAATGAAAATTCAACTCCATTTTCTAAAAACGTTTTCTAGGAAAATGATTTCTAAAACCAAAAGCAACGTTACTTACCGGGCAAGATTTAGCCAACCAAAACAGTAACATATGCAACAACATTTCCCGGTAAGCGCTAACTGTACCAAGAGTTTTCGCCCTCACTTATAAGGTGATCAAGACTCTTGTCCTTGTCTTAGCTCTCACTGTGTAAGATTCTACGTCTTCGTCTTCGTTATGTTCATCCGATAAAATAATTTGACTTGGTAATATCCTTCGCGAATGTATCAATTGCCTTATAGCTTTAGAACGTTGAATCCCTATTAAACGTTATTTTTGTAGCTTTAGAACGTTGAATCCCTATTAAACGTTATTTTTGTACTGTAATATTAAATCATTGATTTTTAAAATCAAATAGGACAAAAAAAAAGTACTATCAATGAGTGTAGTTTATAAATGAATAATAATGTTTTCATAATTTTTCTGACTTATTAAACATTTTAATAAATATGACTGAATCAATTAAACTTATAAAGTCGTAAAGAAAACGATTTATTGATATGTAAGTTTTTAAGTTTTAAAAGCCATCAAGTTACATTTTATTTAAGTTCATAAGTTTGATAAATCGAACAACTAAACTTTTATTTTAAATATTAAAGATAGAACGAATGGTATATAAACAAAAAACTTACTATTTTCTAGAATAAATTAGATGAAATTGATATATTTACAAATTTTTTACTGGTAAACATTTTCGATGTCACTTTCCTTACTGGTGATTCAGTGTGCATGATAAGGAACAATAATTTTACGCTGTGAGTAAAAGAGAAGATTTTTACCCAATAAGCATTTATAAGGTAAAAAGACACCTATACCACAATCTATTTTGATGATCAATAATGTTAACAAATAAGGTAAAGGAGAGTGATAACGCTTAACAGTGAGTACCTACATGGTAAAACTTCGGTACACAATTCTGTGACCTCCATGTGCGTTTTCCTTTTGTAGTTCTTTTTTTGCGCATACATAAGTTTGTTTAGCAATAACTAGTATGAATGTACGAAAAAGCTACTTATTACGTTATATATATTTTATAATCATACAAGGGGGCGTTTGATTATCAGAATGTATTTGGATGAAATTGAATATGTTAAGGAAACTTGACTTTGAAAGAATTTGAATGGAATGTTGTTAGATTTGACAACATGTTTGGTTGACAGACATTGGAATGAAATCTATTAAAGGAATTAGAATTTGTCTGTTTGGTTTACGTAATGTAGTTCTGGAATTGAAATGAAATATTAGTAAATGACTAAAATATTCTTTTTGAAAACTTTGAAACCGAAATCCAACTGTTGTGGTTTAGAACGGTGGCGGTCACCGGTTGTTCAGAATGGTTGTGGTCACTGGTCAGTGGTGGTTGTTGGTGGTTCAACATGGTGGTGGTCGGTAGTGGTTTAGAATGGTGGTGCTCGGCGGAGGGCGGTGGTGGTGCTCTACTGTTCAGGTCGATGGTTTAGCACGATGGTGGTCGGTGGCGGTTCAGGTTGGTGGTTCAGCACGACACGGTGGTGGTCTACGGCGATTTAGGTCGACGGTGGTTGAGAATATATAAATAAGTTATAAAATGACAAGACATTATAAAAATAAAATATAATTTAAAAATTGGAAATATTTAATTTGTTTCTCGTTAATTTTCTTTTTTGTCTTGATTATAAATAAGTTAAAAAATGACAAGACATATAATATGTTTGGTCAGACTTGTGTTTCCTTCATGATGTTGAAAGCGACCTCTACATCCATCCAATCCATTATGTTCTATGTGTCAATAGCTTAATAACTTTAACAAGAATCCTAGCTTATTCGGTCGATTAGACTATCCATAGCACCCTCAGTGAGAGGCTCGGGTGAGCTACGGGTTAAATCGCACACCGCTATGGGGATAGCGGGTGCACCCGTCCGGTGAGCCTCCCTGGTTCCCAAACCCGCTCAACCCTCTCTCTCTTCCTCTTTCTTTCTTTCTCTCTCTTAACTTTTATAATTTTTTTAAGATTAGGGTAATTAAGGTAAGCGGTACGGGTAAGGAGGGTATGAGAGAGAGAAACTGATGTGACTAGGGGTGAGCATCGGACGGGTTCGGGTACGTCAGGGCCTGAAACTCAAAAACCCTGATCGGGTTCCGGTCGAATTTGGAGACCCCGAAATCCGACATTCGGGGGTTTGGGGATTTCGGGTCGGATATTCGAGTCCCACGAAATTAGAAATTGAACATAGGTCAAAAATGAAATCTTATGTGAAAATTTAAATCGAGACTAGAGCCTACCGCCTAGAGCGTGCGACGGTGGTGGAGGGTGGTCGCCGGTTGGTCGGCACTGTGGACTGTGGTCGCTGATGAGAGAGAGAGAGAGAGAGAGNGAGGCCGCACTGAGCAAGCTTAGGGTCTGAGAATGAGAAATCTATTTGATTTTTTTGAATCAAAAGGGTCAAACTTGGATTATTTTTAAAAACACAAACAAAAACTTTTTGTGTTTAAAATGACCAAAAAAATTAAAGTTAAAGGTAAATATATATAAAAACATTTTTTTTAAATTTTCGAGTTTTTCGGACGGGTCTTTCAAGTTTCGGGTGGTCAACTTTCCCACCCAACCTGCCCCCGATAAACCAACGGGTATATTGGGTTTCGAGGTTTTCTGATTCGGGGTTTTTACCTATTTTTTGGGTCGGGTCGTGGATTTTGGATCTCGGGTTTTTTGCTCACCGCTAGATGTGACCCTGATGTGACATTAGAGTAAGGAGGGGTATAAGAGTAGGGCGTTATGGATGGCCTTATAGAAAACACCATCCTTCCTCATATAAAAAACTCATCCCTCGAAAAAACACACTTCTAATTTATAGAGACACCAATGAATGAATACAAACAACTTTATTCATACAGGACTTAATAGAAAACCAACCAAACAACCCCAGGATATGTAGGTTGCCGTAATAGTTTTGTTTCTCTCTTTGCCTCTCTCTATTTGGTATTCTAAGAACATCTCTCCTAAAAAAAGAGCATCTCTAAAAAAAATTGTATTAAATTCCTTATTTATTATAATACAAGTTAAAATATTCAATTCATTTTTTAAAATATTATTTCTCTCTAAATTTTTATTTTCAAACTTTTCTATTGGTGTTTTCATTTGATAACCATTTTCCACGTTATTTCTATGTTTAGAGAAAAAAAAACTCTTCTCCGTCTTACGTTTTTCATTCTCCATTTTCATTTGTTTCGAAATTGTTGGAACAAAATATAAGTTAAAAATCACCATATTTTTCATTTTTTCAATTTTGAATAAGCTGTTGGAGATGCTTTTACCGGATAAGACTATCGACGCTTGTTATAGTTCTTACCAGATAAAATTGTACTATGTGATGTTTATATTCAATCAATAAGGATCACAAGGTAAATGATATGGGAAATGCTTCCCTGGGTAAATGTTTTAGTAAACGACCCCTAAAATAATTGTTACATCATCTCCAACAATAATGCTATATTTTCTCTAAAATAGACTAATAAAGTATTAAAAGCCAAATTTCTAAACAAAAAGTCATGATATCGAGAAGACAATATGCCTTACAATATCAGACTTACTTTTTAAAAATAGAGGAGATTAATGACATTCTTATACATTTCTAAGTGCATCCTTTTAAATTGTTCTCTTCATATACATTGCCATCAAAACCTGAATTTTTACATTTTTTTTTGGAATGGCGGACTGAAATTAAAAAACGACTAGCAAGAAGCTAGCAAGAGTCACATTTTACAAGCAAACGCAGGGTTTTGCAACCAAACCTCCCAATTTAACTTACAATTTTTCCTCCTATTGCAAATCGAAAAATATGATCTACCAACTATATCATCTAAATCACCTGTTTTCTTAGGTTTCACCGTTCCAAAAATATGGGCATTACGTAAATTCCATATCACCCCAAAAGCTAGAATGATTACAACGTCAAACCACTTCCGAGTCCCAGCTGAAAAATGAATTTTGTCCGTCTACTTAATCAACGAATCCACCGAGCAAGAATAAGGAGTCACATCTTCCCACCATCTAACTATAAGACGCCAAATACCCTCAATCTATTTACACCCTGCATTTTTATTTTACTTTTTACATTTTTAATGTATGGATTGATTTAATTTTAACATTGGATATTGGTCAAAAATAAATTTGATGAAATTTAAATAAAAAAAAAGGTAAACCAAGATAAGTACATAGGTTAATTAGGGTCCCTATGAATTGACTGAAGAGTGGAAGTATTTGCAGGTTTATCTGAATCCTGATTTGGCATGCAAGCAGAGCCTGGTTTCCATTTTGGGTATTTAAGAGCATCTCCTCCACTGACATTAATATTCCAAGCTTTTTTGTTTTTCATTAACACCCCCTCAACTATCTCTTTGTTTCTCTATTTCCATTTTCATCCAAATTTATTACTTTTCAACTCTATTTTAAAATATTTGATTTGGTTTAAGGTAAGAAGTGAAGTTGTCGTGAGAATAGTAAGAATGAATCTTCATCCTTGGACGCACATTAAAATAAGATGTATCGAGATGCATCAAATTAATGCTCTATTATTAAACGCAATTCATAAGATGAGTTTGAGACTAAACCTGAAAAATGCTCCGTATCACTTCTTACTATACCCTTTACTTAGCATAACTAATTTTCTTACACATCATTCGCCTATAGGCCAGGTTCAGGGAAAACCTAAAAAAATGGAAATTGAGGAACAACATGACTATCAAGACGGCATGCACTTGTCATTCAATTTTTTTTCACTAACATCCTGCTAACTCAAATTGATTTAGTTTCTTTATTTTTAAAAAAGTTCTAATTAGTTAAAGGCATTTTCTTTTCTTTTCTTAAAATAATGTTAAGTAACTAATTTTTAAAAGTTAAAATTTTTATTTATTTAAAAAAGAATGTTTGGAAACTTGATTTCAAAAAATAGTTCAATAATTTATTGTTCAAAATGAAAAGGTTCAATAATCTTTTATTCAACAAAAATAATCGAATAACTTAATTATTCAAAATATGATATAACTTTTTAGCTTTTAGCTTTTTATTCTTTAACTTTTCCCTAAAATTAACTTTATAAGTCTTCCAGTGCTGTGGCAGATTGGCTATCGCTCGGAGGGTTCATAGCGTCCTAACCGAGTTCGAGCATTCCCCTGCGCATACCTGTGGACATTTAAGTGGAGCCATGTTTGTCCCTCAATATTGCCGGGGATTAGTCGGACTTTAGCTCGAACACCCTTAAAAGAAATTTAACTTTACAAGTTAATATCAAATAGTAATTTCAATTAAAAACTAATTAATTACAACAAAAATAGCTTTGCCAATGGTGCGTGGCTCAATCGGTAATTGATGGGGGGTAGTGTTTGTCCAAAATCGAATGGTCCTGCGTTTGACCACGGGACGCCCCCATAGCCACAACGGCAGAGTGAGTCGGCTAATGCCTCCACATTACGGTGGGGTTGTTGTATCAACCGTTTGTCCAAAAAAATAACAAGAATAACTCTTTTTAACAATTTTTTATTTCAACCTTCAAAATTAGAAGTAATATTTGGCTTGGTATATATAACATCATATCATCATTTAACATATAGTTAACTGTCTAAAATAATTTTAAGAAAGGACAGGGTATATAGTAGAAGATGTTTCTGTAATTCTGTGGACTTTTAGCATTAGAAAGTGTTGATATCATATGGTCTTTAAAAAAGTTGCATTATGTTAACCCTTTTTGTATGATATGGTATGAGTCTTAAGATCTTTTAGAAAATTTATATAAACATAACAAATATAAGTAACTAAAATCAAAGCCTAGGGATTTAAAATAATACAATACTAGGGGTCGTTTATCCGAATACTAATCTGGTCGGTATGCTCTTATCGATAAAATTCAACACTATCACTTACGTTATCCATCTGGTGAAATTTTAGTTCATTATAACAGCAACGAATGCAACAATTTACCTGGTAAGCACCACCCCGGTAAGATTCTCGGTCTTTATCATATTTACCGGATAAGAATCGTTCATTTGCTTTCTTTGTTACTGAGTACGATTCGCGGTCTTTGCCATATTTATTAGTGAAGGTAATATAACTTGGTATAGTTGTTGATGTGTTGTGAAAATTATAATATCTTTTGGCGTTTGATTGCAAATAAGGAAATTGAGTCAAATAGTCAAAATGCACCCAAATTGGTCACTTGACCATTCTTATCCCACTTCTACAAAAATGTCACTATGCGTTAGGGGTGTTCATGAGACGGGGCGGGGTGGGTAGTGAAAATTTTGATAATCATATATACGGGGCGGGTACCTAATTTTACTACCTGAAACCGAACCGCGCGGGACGGGTATCCGCATCATGCGGTTCTAAAAAAGAGCGGGTACCCACGGTTCGGTTCACGGTTACCCGCATTTTGTCGAGTGTTGTGATGTACACAAAATATATATACTAGAAAAAGAAATTATTTTGTGATAAACTAAAACAATTAAAACTAGAAGATATTAGAAAATGAATATAAGGGTATGGAGGATTGTCGTTGATACGAGTGTACAAAAACGATGTAGATTGAATCTGATCGACAAACCAATAGCAGTGAGGGTCAAACGATGAAAACGGGTTGAACGATGAAAACACGCATGTGATGGAGCTTTTCTTAAGATTAATAATTTTTTATTATAAATTATTAGTAAATATATTTTTTATAATAAACTAACTATATACGGGGCGGG
>LUCG01248901.1:0-10026 GCA_001633085.1 Carthamus tinctorius
TATATATATATATATATATATATATTTAAACTTGTTAGAAGTCATTTTAATTGATTATTGACTTATGTATGCATATAGTCTTTATAAAATATTGGCTAAACCCTGTTTTGATGAAAGCTTGCAAGTACAATAACATTTACTGTTATTTTTTTTTAGATAAGGTTCATCTAGGCTTCGCCTAGACTACATCCTTGGCAATATAGAACTGAAAGAAAATTCGGCCAACTGAGACNATGGGATACCATCCACATCCCCACATGTCTTACCGCTACGCCACAAGCCTTGTGGTTAACATTTACTGTTATTGTTTGAGATAGATATAATTTTACTATATGATTGTATTATTTTGTCAAGAAAAAGTGAAACTGTAATATTGATTATATCTATGTCATATATGTCCACAATTATATGAAAAGTTGACAAAATAATCATTACATTTGTGGATTCAAAAGAACAAACTCATTCAATTATTTCTTTTTATTAAAAAAAAACCAATGAAACCCAAAAAAAACCCCCACAAACCATAAACTTGCAAATTGGATTCTTGTGTAAAGGAGGACACTTTATATAGGTTTTCAAAGAAGCCATAATTGTGTTCAATTTAATCATTGTTGTTTCATGCCTTACAACTAATGACTTGTAATTAGCCTTGGATTAGCAATGTACAACTTCCATTGCATAAAGTACAACTCATTAATACACTTGTATGCAAGAAAGGTGTTACCTGGCCTTATCCAAATGCCAAAATTATATAGCACTTGCATATCAACAAACAAGGATAAAATGGTCGTTTTTTCATCGATCTATTCAACAAGAATTAACAATTTAGTTTTACTGACACTCGTACACAAGAAAGGTTTGTTACCTTTCTCCAAATGTAGAAACTATAGAACAATTGCTTGTCAATAACCAACAAGGGTAAAATAGTCATTTTTTAATCAACATTCGTCAACTTGACCAAAAATGCAACAATTTAGAGTTTGATAGCAACTTAATGAGCTTATCGCAGCTTATTCAGTCAACTATTATACATGAATGTTTGGTATGGGCTTAATAATATAGAAAGTGGCTTATCTAGTAAGCTTTTAGGGGAAAACTTTATGTGGAAAGCCAAGTTTTTTCCAAGTCCACCCCTTTCGATTAAAAAACACGCTCCTTCCATATATGAAAAAACATCCTAAACAAAACCTTTCAAATTTATGCAGACAAATTAATCCATATAGACGACTTTATCCATACTAAACGCAATAAAAAACCAGCCAAACAATCCTTAATTCATGCAATTATGCAAACAGCTTAATCAAGGACTTAATGAAAAACCAACTACATGCTCTCTCTTGGTTCGAAGAAATGTGCACATGATACACATCTACATCAGTCTATTCGACACAACAAACAAACAACAATTCAGCTCAATTCATACAGACATCTTAATCCATACATGGCTTAATAGAAAAACAAGTAGCCCTTTATATATACGCACACGATACACATTTACACACTTCCAACACGCCCGATGTTCAAAATTCAAGCAATAACAAAGTACATAAAGAACATAAAAATGGAAACTTTGTATAGACTAAGCTTTTATTAGTAGCATATGTATTTATATTATATATATCAAGAAATGTAGACATATCTTTCTACACTTAAAAGATAACTTTAACATTGCATTCATTCTTCTTCCTAAAGTTTATAATCATAAAAAAACCCTAACAAGCTATCTATCTTGCTTTCTTGCTTGCATTGAAACCCTTTATAGAAACTAAATAAAGTTACCGATAACGTGGTGAAATATTGCAAATTCTTTCTGTACCTTGTGTTCGTTGCAATTTGCTTTCTTCGGCCTAAAAACGGTAAAAAAAAAAAACTTGATCTTTTTGTATATCGAAATCAACTTTGATGTTGATGGCCTAATGCTTCATCTCTAAGTCTTCTCCTGTTATTTGTGATAAAAAATAAAATAAAACTTATGTTGCTGTCGATATCCCGCTCCCTAAGGGAGATGCAAATGGACTATCGGGAAGATTCAGTCCCTGGCTGCTGCATTTCAACCAAATAAACCGATGAGCGAAAAAAAATGATAAAAAGAAAAGACTGTTTTATAAGGCTTTAAGTTTATAGGACCAAACAATGGTTTGTGTTGTGTAAAGGTGTTATAATAAGTTGATAGGATGCTTTTGGGCGTCTTAACAAGTTCTTTAAGGACACTTTTTAAATAAGGTGTCCTATTAGTTTTTTTATATGACATTATTTGAAAAAATGTCATATAAACAGATATGTTGATAGAACACTTTATTTTTAAAAGCATTCTATCAACTTATTATACCGCTTTTACCTAGGACTTATATATGGTAATGAGCTAAATGGGACTCATAGCTTATACCGTAAGTTATATATGACTGTTTGGTAGTGGCTTAATAATATAGAAAGTGACTTATTCAGAAAGCTTCTAGGGGGAGCTTTGTGCAGAAAGCCAAATTTTTTTCCCAAACCTGTCACCTCCAGTTAAAAAACATACTCCTCCCATCTTTGAAAAACCTTCCCAAACAAAAACGTTCTCAATCTATACAGACAAATTTATCTACACAGACAACTTTATCCATACAGGACTTGTAAACCAACAATATAACTTACTTCTCTTGATCATTGCATTTGGTATTTATCTGCCTAATTCTTTCATCGTTAGATGAACCATTCTTCAGAACATCTAGCAGTTGACCAAACCGCTCGGCGGATGAGAAATTCATCTGCCCTTTATGACCTACAAACATACATAGTCAAGATTCATCAAAACTTCGGCTTTTCAGCTAACAGATAGCTTACTTATCAACCACATATAATTTATCAGCCAACAGATAGTCAACTAACATATAGTTTATTAGCCAACAGATAGTCAGATAGTCAACTCACATATAGTTTATCAGCTAACAGACAGCTTATCAGCCAAACAGATAGTTGTTAGCTTAGCTAGCTTATCAGCCAACAGTTATAAAACTTCAAATTTGCCAAATTTAGACCCCCTAACCTTCCGATAGCTGCAACTCTTCGAGCGAGTACCCAAAAGTCAATTCGTTCGTGGGGTTCGCTGCTAACCGCATATCCGAGAACCTTAGTCTCTCCGACTCAACCACGTGCTCTTGCTGTTCTTCTAGCAGCTGTTTCTTTAATAATGTCGAACCATCACACATTCGGCCCACTGCATCGATGTAAAAATAAACTCAAATTATCTAGCAAACAGGAGCATTATCACCATATGCAAATAGATCAAAAGGGCTGTATATGTCTCACTTGACTGAAGCTCCGATTCAGCATCAAGACAGTGAGCACCATAGTACATAGCATGCCGAAATTTGTCGCCAAATTTCCTAAACAAAATTAGGGTCAAATCACAAATTGTTACGGTCCGTAGAAAAAAATAGGGACCGTTTACCAACACAAATTAAGCGCTGACTGAGTCAGCACTGGATGCGTGGGCGCTGACTGGGTCAGCACTGACAGGGTAAGCACTGTCTGGGTAAGTGCTGACAGAGTCAGAAAGCAACCCCTTTTCCTTGCCAGGTTAAGCACCTCTTACCCAGTAAGAGGCGGTCCCTAAACATGTTCTTACCGATCGTCCCTCGATTTTTCACGGTACGGTTTGACCAAAACCCGTGCACCGCACACGAAATGCGGGTTGCCTTTGTTCAGAATCTCCTTAACTGTCTCCCCGTATGCAAACGTTACAAACCCGAACATTCTCTTTTGCTGACAAGGAATCCTCACGTCATGAACACGCCCGAATTTTCTGTATAAGAAAACGTAAACCATTTCATTTCAATTCAATTCAAACGATATATATAACTTTAAAGAGTTTGTATCTATATCCTTACTTGAAATAGTTTGAAACATCTTGTTCAGTGAAGGTACTCTCAGCTGGAAAAGTTAGATATATCTGCCTAGAACCCGCAACTATACCACCTTGTTCGTTTCTATCTCCGTTGTAATCCATATATTTTGCAATTTCATCGGCTAAAATAACCGAATGTTGCCCATGAGGCCTATCGTCACAATCAAATAAGTAATCAAGTAAGATTGGATACAAAAGGATTAGAAAATTGGATTTACAAGACGCCAGATATGTCTAAGAGGCTATTTGCCTGGTTTTCCATTAAGTCCTGTATGGATAAAACTGTCTACGTGGAGTAATTTGTATGTATGGATTGAAAAGGTTTTTGTTTGGATGTATTTCTTAGACGAAGGAGCGAGGTTTTTATTTGGGACATACGCATTTGAAAAAAAAACTTGGCTTTCTCCTAAAAGCTTATTGAATAAGCCACTTATCATTAAGCAACTAGTAAACAGTCATATATAGCTGACCGGATAAGCTGCGAGTCCCATTAAGCTTGTTAAGCTGCTATCAAACAGGCCCTAAATATCCTAATAGACTGCCTTATAGGACCAAACAAAACTGTGTATTTTATAAGTTTATAGGTCATAGGACATTTTCTATGACACTTTTGAAATAAAGCATCTTATTAGCTTTTTATAGCACCCTTTTGAAAAGTGCCCTATTAACACCTTTTTTAATAAGACACTTGTTTTTATAAGACATTTTTTCAGATGATGTCATATAAAAATACCAATAGGATGCTTTATTTCAAATGTCGTATCAACTTATTGCAACATTTTTACACAGGACAAACAATTGTTTAGTCCTATAAAGCAGTTTATTAAGACAGTTGGACATATCTGACATCTTATAAAGCTGATTATATTGTAGCGAACGGTTGAAAGAATGTAACCTATCGATGAGAGTGATTCTCTTGAGCCGCGCAAGAAGCTTAGTCAAGCTATAACCGGCTTTCCCGTGCCTTTGGCTCTCAGTAAGATACCCCTCGGCTTGCAGGGTCTTTCCGAACTTTTCATAATACAACATCGGCAAAGAAGCAATCGAAACCGGAAACCCTCTTCTCGATTTCAAAAGCTCGGTGAGTTCCCCCTCGAGTTTCTTGAGCGACCCGGGTGAAAAGACGTGATCGTCCTCACTTGAACCCGGACTAAAGAAGCCTTCCGACATCACGGGATTATTACTATTACCACCCCCGTGAGAATACCGACAACTATTCCCGTGCCTACAACAACCTTTCAAGAAATAATGGCAAATCTTGATCGGAGATTCGGGCAAACTCAACGATCTTCTATTCGAATAGAAATAGTTATTCGTCGGAAAACTCGACCCGTTTGTGGGCTCGATATTATCTTCTAACGCCACGAAATGTGGATGGTTTTGAAAGCGGAAATCTTCGGGAAACGAAGACGGATAAAACGTCGTAAAAGATTGGACATGGGAATCGCAACAACGGTTAGGAACTTGGATGGCTAAAGGGGAAGTATGAGGTAAGCCGGATGGCGAAAAAGGTGTGAACTTTATGGGCAAATCAGGTAAAGAATCGACACCAGGGGGCGAAACCGGGGTCGAAGTGGCGGAATTCGAGGGTAAATTGAGATGGGTTTTCGCGGTTTTGATCAAAGAATGGATCAAATTATCGGGGCCGAACGCTAATCGTATCATCTCTCTTTCACCATGATCTTGCAAGAGTAGATACCCGATAATCTTGGAGACTTTTTCGGGTTCTAGTTCTTGGACCCGATTGTATACGACTTTCGTGGATTCAGAAAAATCCATCTTTTGGATTTCTAAATCTACATATGAATGAATTAAAGTTAATTGGATATCATGAATCTTATAAATCTAACAAAAACATGAAGAATTCTTGAAAATTTATAATCATAAAAAGCATGGTTGGCAGTTGATAATACCAGAAACTGATGTTAAACCAACCAGAAATTCTCAAATTCAGAGAAGTGTACACATTTTGACTCATGATGTACAAGTCTTTATAGCGTAAAAACTCTGGATTTGAGAGTTTTATCTCTGGAGAAAGGAATTACCTGAATTGGGAACAAGAAAGAACACATATTCTATATCCATAAATATCACTAAAATTAAACAAAAAGTGAGTGTTTTTCAGCATGGGTAATTTGTGTTTTTCTTTGGGGATTTTTAACAAACAGTTGGTGTGCATATGTATGTTCAAGCATGAAAATTGAAATCTTTGGGCATAAAAAGGAAGGAAAACAAATCAATGAATATGGGTTTTTATGATTTCAAGTTCTCAAGAAATCTTTATGTAAATATAAGGAAATAACCCATGTAAAAATTCAAGGTATTTTGCTATCATAAAGAAGTGTAAACAAAAGCTCCATAAATTCATGAAATTTCTGGTTAAAAAACACAATTTAGAGCAAAGATTTTGGATACCCACCAAAATCTAAATAGGCTTCTGAAGAAAGAAGGTTTAGAACAACATATTCATGGCCTCAAAAACTCCTCCATGATTGATTGAAATCACTATTCTCTCTCTCTCCCTCTATATCTATATATGTATCTATATCTATATCACTTTCTCTCTTGCTCTTGTTATTGTTGCTAATTTTTAATGAATCAATCTATATATAAACTATGCCATTCTTATAAGAATACTGAAAGTGACAACAAGGGTGCCCCCTTTGTCCTTAGTTCATAATCATGCCCCACAAATACTACATTTTTTAAATCAAAATCAAAAAAATTCATTAAATAAGACATGAAATTTGGGAAAAAGATAGGTGAATTGAGATGGGTTTTTGCTTAAATGAGATGGGTTTTTGGCATTGGAGGAGAGAGATTAGGGGGAGGAAGTTACTGCTTTGAAAATGCCACTTTGACTGTTTTTACTGGTTCAAGGTTAAATTTGGAAATTTTCAAGAAATTTGAGGATTTTTAGGGATTTTTTTTTAAATTTGAATCTTGGTATTTTAATAGCGATTTTTTTTTTGCTTATTTTAGTTGATGAATTTAGGAATAATATGCATTTGGACTGAAATTATGGTTTGACTTGGTTCGAAGTCAACTTTTTTTTAACGACAAATAACATACGTACACGTTTTGACATGAAGTTGGCGAGACATCTGGGATCCATGCAGGCACCCGATTAATCCTTGACGACCATGTACCGACCCAAAAGCCGACTCATGATCAGGGTATTGCCACATGCTCACCTCATGAATTGCACCCGGATAGACCCATCCACTGTCTCTCCCAAAGATGTTACCAGCCACTAGGCTACTAATGCTGATGTTGATGTTAAAATGAACAGCTTATTTAAAATGTAAAAAATAAAGACTTTTAGTTTCGATTGCGCTCCAATGGCTTCCTTAAAACTTTCTCTGAGATGAAGAAAGCAGTAGAAATGATGGGGGTTTTTTAAACATGGAGATAACCCAAAAGGTGATTACATTTTGAAATAACTAATTAAAAACCTTAAAAATAAGAATTTAAAGAAACACTAATTTTTCAAAAATGAATAAAATATTTTAATATTATAATTGATATAGAAGTTTTTAAAATGATTTTTAATGTATTTATCTATTTATAGATTGAATGTTTGAATTATATATACCTATGTGGGTTGACTTTCTAAAAGTCAATTATTAGGACATTCTTTTTTTGTTATCTGAATAGGATAATGTATCTTTAAATAATATTTTGGATGGGTTGTTAACTAATTTTTTATTAAAGGTTTGAACTTTTTGATAATATGGAATGTCATTGTGTTCAATTGTCTGGATTTATCACTGGATTTCGAAAAACACAAATATTATCATAAATGTTTTCTTAAACATAATATAGTTAGACATTTGAATGTATTTGAGTATATTAATCGATGGTTCAAGAGAAAATCTTAAATAAATAGAAAATCGAAGAACATTCTCGTATCCCTCCATCTGGACCGTATACATTTGTACACACGGGTAATTTTGTAATATGCATAAGTGCATAAAAACCCAAAAAGAACTCAAATTACTCGTATGCATAATGCATACGATCCAAATGGAGGGCTACGAGGGTGTTCCTCGGTTTTCCCTTATACCTAGCTCTTTAATCAATGATCCATAAATAGGTTGGTTCCAATTAATCTTTTTAAAGGAATTTTTACACATAGTCACATATGATAAAAGACAATGAATCGACTAGATGAGTGATAAATAAAAAAAAATATGGAAGTTCCTATCATATATTGAATTGAAAGTTTTAGAGATAAGAAATGTCTTAGCATGACAAAGTAACATATAAAATATACTTAAATAGAGTTATCTGTTTAATGTTCTTTAAAAATCAAAATCAATAATCGTTTTAAATTATCAGCTAAAAGGAAAAAAAATCCAAAACCTTATATAGACCTTATATATAAGCTAAAACATGTATGCTTTGGCTAAATGTTAACATATATAATTAGGTAAAGGCTACAACAGGTATGTCTTAAATTTTTTGGAGACCGACCTGTTTAATACCCAACATCAAAATTTCCTTATGTACGACGTGGTCCATCAAATAAATGTTCTAAAAACAATGTTACATAACGTAAGAATCAATACAATTTACGTTTTATCTTTGTATAGTTTTTCCGATAACTTAAGTGAATCTAATAATTTTGTTTTACTTGCGACTTACGAACCAATAACTAGGCTTAAAATTTATTAAAAAAACAATTGTATTATTGAAAATAAATATGTTTTTTCTCTAAGTCATCAACCATGCATTTAATACATAAAATGACATAGAGAATGGACTAGACAAAAATGTTTTGTTTCTTGTCATAAGAAGATAAAACAAAAAATATATTTTCTTTTTCCTTCAAAAACCTCCAATCTAATGAAAACATTAGATAAACTACATGTGTGTATAATATATAATAATATTGTATATATAAAGAAATAACAATGTACACAATATATTATATAGATATATTTTATGTGACATAATTAAATGAGAACCATATAAATTTTGATATTAAGCTACTTAAAAACTGTAGTTTTTGGACTACTTTTGTCGATATTAGGCTTGTGAAACTTTTTGTTACTTTATATACAACTGAGTTATATAGTGAAGGCGAAATATTAAGTTAGTTTATTAATGTAAGATAATAAAAAAAAGTTAAAAAAAACAATAAAATATTTTTGAACTTATGAATAGACTATTTCATATATCATTCATTAAAACGATTCTTGAATAATTATGAATATGCTTCACCATAATATTATGTGTTTTCACAATCCATTAAATTAGGTATGGTCATATCATATATGTTCATTATAAAGCTATTTTAATCAAATATTTGTCGACATCATAAGAAAAATATGAATAATTAATTTTTGAATTGGTCAAAGTGGATGCTACAAAGCTTTTGGGGTTTGGAGAAAAATTGGAGTAAATAGATAGAGTGTCTATGAGATTTGCATCCATCTCGATACTTACTGAAGAATTGTAAATAACGAAAGACGTTAGACAAGTCAACCCTTTATCACCATTTCTCTTTATAATTGCAGCAAGAGGTCTAAATGTTACTATGAGAGAATCAACAAGTAAGGGATATTTAAAAGAGTGAACATTCGTAAAACCAAGTTGCAGTATTCATCTACAGTATGTCGACGACGTTATTTTATGTGGGGAATGGTTAATGCTGGAAACTTACTTTATATAACCGTTTCCAATGGCATCGAGTTAAAAGTGAATCTCTATAAAAGCATGTTTTTGGGTGTTGGAGCGCAACCAAATGATGTAGAAGAAATGACCAATTGGGTCGGACCTAGATGACGACGGTTGGTTCACGGTCAAATGGTGATCCTAATCCATAAACTCATTTGAAACAAGATCTACATAGTTATAGGACATGTGTCATCCACACGTGACTCCCAATTAGAATTACGCTAGATAACCGGGGAATAGATTTGGATACAATTCCTTGTCTGAGATGTAATCAAGATTCGACAATAGATCATTGCATTGCTAATTGCTCGATGTTAGAAATGTTTGTGTTTTATCTCGAATATGGTGGAACAATGACGTTGATTTTTTTTTTGTTTGAAAAAGGTTCATCTAGACTTTGGCTATGTTTGGATGGACTAGCTTATAAGCTAGCTGGTAGCTGATAAGCTAGCTTA
>LUCG01248929.1:0-15275 GCA_001633085.1 Carthamus tinctorius
CTTTAGAGGCAGGGACTAAATCCTGACAAATTTGCATACCATGGTGTTTAAAGTGTATTTTTTAAATTGTAGTGATCAAATATGTTACTTTTGGTAAACCACATGGACCAAAAGTGAAGTTTACTCTTATTTAAATCACATGGACCAAACATGTAAATTACTATGTGTATGTATTGTATATTTGTATATTATAATTAACTAGATAGTACGTGTGCGATGCGGTCACAAACACCTTAAGCTATTGGGTACTTCAATAAATAATCTTGTTTCGTGTCAGTTTTATTCTCTATCACTCGATTACAGTCTTATGGTTTTATGGGTTCCTAAGTCGCATACCTGATGTATAAAATTCAAGATCAATTGGTCAAAAAAAAATATTGACTCGATGATAGAGTTTTTAAACCCACAACAAATTAACAAAAAATATTCAATAGTAACTCATTTATAGGCATTGATGAAATGATTATAATGATATAACATGTAAAAAGATAAAAACATATTTTTTAATATATACTAATTAATATACGGTTATTTATGCTAATATGATAAGGATGTAAGAATAGAAAAAAATGAAATGATACAAAGTCAAATTAAACGATGAATTATATGAATATAAAATGTAATTTAAAAATAAAAATAGTTTTATTTTTTATTATCATCTTGAATGTGAGAATTTTGAAGCTTTTAGGCTACCCTTATCGCCCTCGAGTGAGGGTGCAGGTTTGGTGGGTAGGAGCTAAACACCGATATGGGCGGTGATGTGGAACCCGGAGGGTGAGGCTAAGGCCCTTGGGTCTCCACACTTGCTTGGTTCTCCATTCTCTCTCCTTCTTTCTATTTCTCTCTTATATTAAATATACAAATATATTAAAATAATAATAAAAAGATTGAGTTAGTATAAGGTAAGTGGTACTCCACTTTAGGGTAAGGATATTATGAAAAAGAAAAAGCTGATGTGACGGTGATCTAGCATCAGGGTTCAGAGGGTTCCAAGCTTGGCCTTATGAATGGCCTTATAATTGTACATGATTTATCGAGATTTGTATTTCTTAAATAAATATATATAACAGTGTAAGATGTACAAGTTTAAAAAAATCTCTATACATACTTATGATAATTTATGATATTAATAAATAAAAAAATATTTAATAAGAAACTTGTTTTGAAAACACTAATGAGATAATTATAATGGTATAGTTTGTAAAATAAAAACATAAGTATTTTAGTTAATTTTTAATATGATATATAAGGGTGTAAAATGAAAAATTAAAATGTAAGATATATAAACACATAAATTCGTATATATTTATGACATTTAATAATATAATTAAATCCAAAAATTCAATATTGGGGCTTATTTCGAAGGTATTCACGAAGCGATTAAAATGGTATAGTTTGTAAAAGATAGAAATGTTTTTTAATGCATCCTAATTGATATACATTATTTATGTTTATATGATAAAAGTCTAAAACCAAAAAATGAAAAAGTAAGAAATTAAAAATAAACTATATAGCTAATTATAAATGTAGTAAATGTAACACATAAATTAAAAAAAATTGAATTAATGAGAGATTTAAGGAGGACTAAGTATGGATGTGCTAACTGATAATGTAAATTGCATCTAGATACATATTTAGACGGGAAAATATTGAAACCGACTCACCAAAGATGACACATGACATACTAGTTTCTTATTTATTATATATAAGTAATAAAATATGATGACTTGACATATTATTTAATGAATATACCAAATTAGTTAGAAATTTTCTAAATTATTCATTAATATAACGTTTTTAAGGATTGTTAAAAATTTATGTGTTCTTTGAATAAGAAAATAAAAATTATCATGTTTTCTTACAAATAACATATTTATCTTGAAAAGTGTATCATATTAAATATATTGAATTAACATATTATTTAATAAATATATTAAATTAATTAGAAATTTATTAATTATTCATTAATATAAAAGACATTTTATATTGTTATATATTTTTAATTTCTCCATAGAATCTTAGAGCATCCATAGTGGTAGAACCTTTAAAAACCTTCAAAAATCCTATTTGCCATATTTTTCTTTTCTGTCACATCATAAACTTCCTTAAAACTCTACAATTAAGGTTTTTACAAAAACCTCACATTTCTTTTTTGTTTTATAAATTATTATATAAATTTAATATATACATATATATATATTAAAATANTAATTTTTATTTTTCTATCTATATATTTTATTAACATATTTTAAAAATAATTAGAACACAAATATAACTTTATACTACAATTAAAAAAGGTGCAACATTACAGAAATATTAATCTTTACAAAAAACTACGAGTAAATAGTTTATAGTAATATAAATCATTCGTAATCTCTATTCAACCACATATGAAGAATTTGGGGCATTTGAGAGTTTTTGTGATTCTCAATGTCCTTTTCAATTTCTTTAGGTGTGGGAATGAATCGTATGGTGTTATCTATATATAACATCTTGATATAATTTATAAAATTAGAAAAAATTAATATAATTATTAATATATGATTCATCAATTACTTTTAAGTTACGTATATAAAAATATTTATAAATAATCTAAACATAATAAATTAATGAAATAATTAAAAATCAAAGTTATTAAAACAACTTAAAAGTTTTGTATACAAACTTACAAGAAACAAAAAGTAAAAAACAAAACAAAATAATAATAATATTATATATATTTCAATTTAATATATATACAATTTATAGATTTATTAAAAAATGGTTAAGAGATAACAAAAATATATAAATAACATAATATCAGAAAATGAAAGTATTATAAGAACCCAGATTCTTGTTCAAACACCTGAAATCCAATAAGCACTTGTGACTAGACAAGTATCTTTGTCCCACAGTGGAGGTTCTTGTAAAAATCTCAAGAAGAACCTCAAAAATAACCTCCATTGTAAATGTTCTTAGCAATATAAAGTACGTTTTACAAATTTTCTTAACATTGTTATAATCAATTAATAATTTAATTATTTTAAAGTTTATTTAATATATTTATTAAATAATATGTAAAGTAGTCTGGTAGTGGAAAGTGGTGTAAATTTAGGAGTATGTTACTTGGGTGTGTGTGTTAATCTGCTGTTAAAAATATATATATTGAATTATTTAATATTATTAAGTATTAAGTATATACATACTAATTTATAATATATACAGAGTAAATACATGTTTGATCCCTATGGTATATGTATGGTTAAATGAACCGAAATGCCTCTTAATTAACTGACTTAACTAAGAAAAATGTAACATTGTTAGTTTATAAGACCTATGTGTTATAAATTAAAAAGTATAGGGATATAATCTATAGATATTTTAAAATAAAAACTCAAATATTAAAATGCATAAACTTGATGGACCAATCATGTAATTTGCTTTTGTTATTTTGTGGAATTATTAGGGCAACAACCAACTATGCCCCATTTCTATTTCTCTAGGTGTTGTTTTTTTTTCTTTCTAAAACTTATCTGCAAATTGGACATAAACAACCAATTGCATGATACTTTATTAAATTCTAACTCATATTTAACGACCATAAATAAGCTAACTTATTTCATAAATTTATTAAAAGTGTTTTATTTGATAATTATAGATCAAACTAGTAAGATAACTTTATAAAAAGTTTTTTTTGGATATTTTTCAATAAACTCTATAATTTTTCTTAGTCTTTTTTTTTTGTTTTTTTAAAATAATACTACTTATTTTTCTTTATCATTAAGCTTATTAAGTAAGGTTTTTTTTTTGTATAAAACATATTCTATTCTCTATTTATCATTAGTCGGGTGCCCTTGGATTCCGAATACCTTGGGAACGTGTGTGTTAGCTTGCCATTAAAAAAACCATGAAGCTATTTCACGTAAGTCTTTAGGGCCACAAGGGTTTTGGCAATGCATAGATTCAAACCGGAAAAAATCAGATTACTACAAGCCTTACCAGAACACAAGTCAACTGATTTTCATCAACCATCAGCTAACTTATCAGCTACTATATTACGAATTAAAAAACCCGAAAAGAAGCAAAACACATATAAAATTCGGAAAAGCAAGCATAGAAGAAGCTCCGGAATTGACAGAAGAAAAAACAGTTTATCTTCCGCGAACCCATACGAAAAACAACGAGTAGTATTAAAAAGGTAATGAAGAGAAAAAAAGACGCCATGAATAAAAAACTGTGTTTTCTTCTTACTCCTCCTAATCCTCTCCCTCTCTCTCCTCCNCCGCCGATCACCGACTCACTTCCATAACTACTTCTTCTTCTTCTTCACTTACAAGCTCCGATCAACAAGGTTAACACCTCTTCTCGAAGAAAACTTTTGTTCAGATTTTTTCACTCAAACTGTGTGTAAATTGTGTGTTTTTCTTCAATTGAATTGATCGTTGGAAGTTTTCAACCTTCGTTTCACAGTGTGAGTGGTTTTTTGGGGAGATCTGTTGGTTGAAGAAGCTGCTTTTGCTGTGAATTTCACCAAAAATGAATTTTGCTTTACAAATTTAATTTTTATATATGTTTTTTTTTCTTTGTCAAATTATTGCTACCAGTTTCTTAAAAGATGATTATTGTGTATGTATATATATATGTTCATGTATATTTATCAGCTTCAAAAAAGAAGTAGATATTTTACAAAAAAAAAATAATGACTCTTAGATTTTTTGTAAAATTATTCATGGATTTTCACATAAAAAATAAATAATTTTGTTTGATTTTAGTGGTGTATTACTTCGTGTTTAATTTTTTTTAATTAGCATATTTTGCATGAAGGAATGAATTATTTGGTGAATAATTATAATAATATTAATTTTCTGTTTGTGCAGAATGTCTGAAAAAGGAGGTTGATGATAATAAAGATGTTTAGGCTGTAAAAGCTGTAGCATTTACCCCCTTCTGTTTAACTTGATAAACAAACAGTAGGGGAAGAAGGAAGGAAGGAAAAGTTGTGGTATTTTACCATATTCTCCCTAGCTACCATTCAATTCACAGATGAATATAGGGAGAGATGGTTCATTCCCAGTTGAGGCTTGTTGGGCTCCAGCTACCCCTGCAATTGCAAATTCTTCGGATCCGAAAACTAGCTTCGAAAATGGACCACCGAAAAATCGGTTTAACGAAGCTGCATTTGGGATTGCGGCAAGGGGTTATGGTTTAGAAGATGGAGTTTTTGGTACCAATGGTGGAGGAATGTATGATGGGAGATATCTGATGAATGATATGTGGAATGCTATTCCTTGTAGCGATCTACTTGCACTTGCGGATGCCGCTGTCACCAACAAAACTCCGGTAGCGAATATGCATTTCCAGAATCAGAATCACGACGTTGTTGGAATGAAGTTCATATCTGATTCGCAACAATGTAAGAATAAAGTTATGTTATCGCCAAATTAGCACACTTATTATTTTATTCGGTATAAATTTAATTTTTACATTCTCTCTCCTCTTATAAACGGATTACTTGGCCTCGGGTAATTCGACAAATACCACACCTATCAGTGGTCGTTAGAAAAAAAAAAAGTCATAAGTTAGTTTATCGGCTAGTTTTTTTAAGAAACTATATTAGTTAATATAAATTTATTTAATTGATTTTTTCACTATCTCCTAGATAAATGGATGATTATGTTACAATTAATTCTTCAATCATTATGGATAGATTTTAATTGAATTAGTTGAATTTCTATACACCCTTAGATGATAGACCTCTCACAATTTGTCACAAAAAGGAAAAGAAAATTTAGGGACTAACATATATATTTTATTCACTAATTACTCCATTTTTTAGTGGCTGCTTTGTAAAAAAGTACATGTCAATGCTTTTTGTTAGAACCACAAATGAAGGTGTTATATCCCTTTTCCCAAAAAAATAAATGAATGTGATATATCTTAGGTTTGTCAACCCAGAAGGTAACTTTTCTGAGCTTGTAGAATAACTCCTTCCAATTTAGATGTTTTTTCAATAAGGTTTAGAGCTTCTTTTAACCTATCCCAATTTATGTCTCTTATATTTAACTGACCAAAAACATGGAATTTTGCCAAACAAACATGACTAATTTATCAACCAATTAAGCTAGTTTGACAAACATAGCCTTTAACATTTTTCGTTTTGACTCAAGCAAATAAGAAACACATCTAGTAAAACAAGCACAAGCTTTCAACTGCTAAAGAGAATACTTGAATCTTTTCGTTTCTTTATACAAAATGGTTTGGTTTTCACTAACAAACTTAGCGTAAGATAATGACTATGCAGATAGGCGACATGAACGAACGAGGTTTCTGTTTGATCTAAATTCACCACCGATAGCAACAGAACCGCAGTTGATCACAGGCATCTCGTCTCAATTCTCACCTATAACACCAAATATAACCAGAAGGGTAAACAATCAACAGGTGGCGTCAAATATAATAGATTTAAACGAAGATGGAAATGCAGATGAAGCTGCAGATAAGCAGGACGATGAAAGGTCTGATCTTGAACAGCCAGAGCTGTTTACCGAACAATCACCAGACACTTATTCCATGCAGCTGGAGGAGCTAAACGGAGACTTTGAAGAAGAACTGAGTGATGATTTTAACCCGAAGAAAACACCACTGCCAAAACAAAGAAGAAGAAAGCACAGACCAAAAGTGGTTATAGAAAGTAAGACCAAAAGTGCAAAAAAGCCAACGCCCCCAAAACCCGATGGTTCCTCAACCACAAAAAGAAAATCCGTTAGAAAGATTATCTCAGAAAGATCCACAGAAACACCCACAAGTGAAGCTTCGGTTCCAAGAACTAGGAATTCATGTAGGAGAAAGATCAACTTTGAAGAAGAGCAAAATTTGCATACAGAATTTCAGGGGATCAAAAAGAAGGCAGAAACCGAGTTCATGTGTGATAAAGCATTCTTAATGAATCAGGGGACGATATTAAGCCCTATAACCCCAAACAAGTCTGAGTTAAGACACGAGAGACTGGGAAAAGACACAAATCCCATGAGTTCGAGAGCAAAACGTAATATAAATTTCTCATGGAAAACTCATGATAACGATTCTAACTGCAGTACCAGTGGATGTCTTAACGATGTTGATCAAGAAACAAGGGGATCAAAGAGAGAATGTTCAGGTGACGAAAATGGATTTTCTTTGGAGGCATATCTATCAATGTTTACAAACTTCCCTCCAATTCACAAGAAAAAGAGGACCGAAAAGTGTCAGAGTTCAGTCACATTCAGGGCAGTTTCTTCCATACTGTCGCCAGAAGATGATAATCACCGCTTTCCCATAACATCAACAGTCTACAGCTTAACCAATCAGCAATCCTACAAGCATATGTCGGCATTTGGTCATGCGGAGAGTTTTAGAAAGAAGAGAAGCAAAGGTATAAAACGGGTGCGTGACTTGGCTTCACTTACTGGAATGATAGAGGGCAAAAAATCAGCACGTTCGTGTCAACATCGTACCTGCATGGAAGCACTTTCAGCCGACTTTAGTGCAAGCATAGCAACAAAAAAACGAACCAAGAGAAAATATATCGTACCCTCGTATTCGTATCATAATCACTGGTTCCTCAAGAACTATACAGGTAATTTCCTTATAAAAGTCTAAGGTGTTGTTTGTTTAAAAAAAATACCTGTTAAAACCTCTTAAGTCTGGAAATTAAGAGGTTTGCAGACTCAAGACTGTTTGTTTTAATTTTAAGAAAATGTCAACCTCTTACCGTCCTCTGAAATTTTAAGAGGTGCACCATCCACCTCTTATTTTATAGATGTGAAATCAGACTTCAGACCTCTTAAAAACAACACCTAACTTTATTAGGAAACATAAGCCTTCTGGCATATTTTTTAAATGCATGACTTTCCGACAGATTTAAGACCGAGTCTGCCTAAAATCTGTCAGAAGGCCATGAATTTAAAATAATCTGCCAGAAGGTTATCTTCCTAAATAATCTATCAGATAAACTAAAGGATGCCTTCTTCATATGCAGGTTTTCATCCAAGTTTTAGATGGAAAAACATGTATGATATCGATGCACTCATAAACCAATTTGAGAGTATGGGCCTTGATAATCGAGTGGTGGAACAAGACCAGCATGCACTTGTGCCATATTCGACGAGATACCGTGAGAAGAATGCTATTGTTTTATATCAACAAGACAAAAGTGTTGTTCCTTATGAAGACTCCTATCAAATAAGAAGAAAGCCACGGCCTAAAGTCGACCTTGATGATGAGACAAGTAGAGTGTGGAGGCTGCTGTTGGAAGATATAAACAGTAAAGGAATAGATGGGACAGATGAAGATAAGGAAAAATGGTGGGAAGAAGAACGAAATGTATTCAGTGGAAGAGCGGCTTCGTTCATTGCAAGAATGCACCTTGTTCAAGGTGAGGTATCTTTACATAAACAAGATACAATCTACAACCAACAAAAGATTGTACAAATAAGCTAGCTTATTTTTTGAGCTTATTGAAAAGGATAGTCGTAAGCTTCAGGGGTTTTTTCCCACTTTTTCTGATGATGTCCCTTATATTTTTCTAATTAATCCTTCAACGTGTCTTTTTAGGTCGTTTTACGTTATCATCTAGCTTTCAGCCAACTTATATCAGCTAGTTTTCCAAACATAGACTTTGTATATGTTAACACCAAAACGCAACTTTTGCAGGGGACAGACGTTTCTCGAAGTGGAAAGGGTCTGTTGTAGACTCGGTCATTGGGGTTTTCCTTACCCAGAATGTATCAGATCATCTCTCCAGGTAGGGTAGATATTATACTAATTAATTAGGAATTCATAACACTGAATATATTGTTGTTTACCTTTGCAGTTCGGCATTCATGAATCTTGCTGCCAGATATCCCCTCAAGTCAAAGAGCAGCAATGAACCACTTCAGGATGACAAATCGAGCATATCTGTCAAAGAACCATGCGAATTGGATTTAGAAGAAACCATTAGATGGCAAGAAGAAGATTCACATCAGCAACCAGCTCAGGATGCTGATTCATATGAAGAAAAAGAAGTTGTGAACAGCAATGAACATAGTGAGATCAGGTTGAAGGAGGATGTATCTGGTCGTGAGGTTCTAGAGGTTTCTAGAAATGACTCTGGAATCTTAGCACAAGAAAATAGAGGAGCTGATGATTTGGTCTCGTCACAGAACTCAGTTGATACATGTCCAACCTCTGTACAATCTTCAATTGCTGATACTGCTGAAAGATTAGAATCTTGGTTGGTGAGCAACTCCCAAGCAGAACTACTGGATGCATCTAAACCCATGATTCCTGAAAGGTTCACTTCTTTTGCATCCACAAAGTTAGATGAAGTTTATAGTCAAGAGAGAGCACACGAACAATCTAATAATAGGATTGAGCAAGACCAATTAAGAAGTATAAATAACTCGCATCAACAGAATGAGGGCATACCACATGAGTTGCAAACTGCCCATGGTTCAGGAGCTCTAGAAGCTGAATGTGTTCAGCTGAGAGAAGAAAGAATAATTATGGACAACAAACCTGAAGAGAAGTGTGCGAGTGAACAGAGTGAAACATCAGCAGGATCTGCAAGCCATGTTATGGTTGAAATGGTCAGGACAAGGAGCTTCCAAGAAGCACCCATATCCAGCAACACCCTTCAAAATCAGACAATATCAGAGAGCTCAAATATTGTCACCAATCAACATGCTCATGAAGATAATTGTAATGTACAGAAAGCTCTTAACATAGAAAATTGTTCAGCAGAGATTTCAGAAGTCACTGAAAGCAACATGGCAGATAACGAGAGAGAGATTGCACACAAGATAGTTGAGTCAAATTCGAAAGAACATGGCAATCTTCAAACAACAGCAAGTGGTGTCAACGAGGGTAGTGCTCAAGTAAAGAAGGGAAAAACCAGAAAAGGGAAACGGAAAAAAATTAATTGGGATAGTCTGAGAAAAGGCGCACAAGCTGAACGTAA
Organism: Carthamus tinctorius; assembly: GCA_001633085.1. NCBI lineage: Eukaryota > Viridiplantae > Streptophyta > Magnoliopsida > Asterales > Asteraceae > Carthamus > Carthamus tinctorius. The sequence goes on from LUCG01248929.1 coordinate 9,959, forward strand.
GAGGGAACCAACACCCAACACTATGGATTCATTGGATTATGAAGCGGTAAGGCGTGCAGATGTTGATGAGATTGCTGATACCATCAAGGATAGGGGTATGAACAATATGCTTGCAGAGAGAATTAAGGTATCCATATGTCATTTATAATAACTAGTTTGATATTTGAAGCCGTTACCGTTACTAAAAGAAATCTACACAGGCCTTTCTGAATCGACTTGTAAGAGACCATGGAAGCATTGATCTTGAATGGTTACGAGACGTTCCACCTGATAAAGCCAAGTAAGACAAAGCAGGATCAAATCTATAATATTTGTTTCATTGCATTAAGAAAATTCATTAATAGTAGCACTACTAACACTGTGTGTGTGGTCTTAGGGAGTATCTGCTAAGCTTTAGGGGCTTGGGCTTAAAAAGTGTGGAGTGTGTACGGCTGCTGACACTTCATCATCTTGCTTTTCCGGTAAGAGTTACAACCACGAAGAGAGCTATTTAATCTATTAAGCTATTATAACATTCAGGTTTAAGTATCTGGTGTGTCTTCAACTAGGTTGACACAAATGTGGGACGCATAGCTGTAAGGCTTGGTTGGGTACCCTTGCAACCACTTCCCGAGTCTCTTCAGTTGCATCTTCTAGAACTGTGAGCATCAAACCTCCTCAATTCTGCTTACCAAAACCGTCGGAAATGTGACAGAAATGCTAACACTTATGTTTGTACTCAGGTATCCAGTTTTGGAGACGATCCAAAAATATCTCTGGCCACGACTCTGCAAGCTCGACCAGAGAACTCTGTAAGCCAAACTATTTCATGCATTGTGGTTCATGAACCTGCTGTTCGAGTTTAAATAGATGAAGATATAAAACTAAATCATCTTTCCTAATTTTGTTTGCATGATTGACAGGTATGAATTACATTACCAGATGATTACTTTTGGGAAGGTAAAACCATATACCATATGAATCACATAAGGAGTCTTCCTAATTGGTGCCAACATAAGTTCATAACTTTTGCAGGTTTTCTGTACAAAGAACAAACCAAATTGCAATGCGTGTCCAATGAGAGCAGAGTGCAGACATTTTGCAAGTGCATTTGCAAGGTTCAACCAACATTTCCTATAATTCTTCAGTCTCCCACCACGATATCCAACATTTATCCTTTTTACACTTTTAAGATGCAGGTCTTTTCAGTTTTCACAATCCCACATCCACAAAACTTAAAGAACAAACACTATGAAACATGTAGCCTCCTCTTTCATGATAAAATATTCAAGTCTAATAACAGTATTGACTGCAGTGCAAGGCTTGCGCTGCCAGCGCCTGAAGAGAGAAGTATAGTGAGTGCAACAGAAAACAAACCACCTGATCAAACCCCTACTGTGATCACCAATCAGCTCCACCTAACTCTACCGCTAGCTAATCATCTGCAGCAACAGTCGGAAGTCCAAAATCACGAACCTGTTATTGAAGAACCAGCAACACCAGAGCCCATAGTTGAGGAACCAGCAACACCAGAGCCAGAAAAGATACAACAAGAGTCGGATATAGAGGACTTCTGTGAAGATGCTGAAGAAATTCCAATGATCAAACTCAACATGGAAGCATTTACTCAGAACTTGCAGACTTACATGGAAAACAATATGGAGCTTGCAGAGGGTGACATGTCAAGGGCCTTGGTTGCCTTAGCATCAGAAGCTGCCTCAATCCCTGCACCTAAACTTAAAAATGTGAGCCAGCTAAGAACCGAGCACCAAGTGTAAGTACATGATTTTCTAACCCTATTTTTTATAATGTCCTTTTCTGATATTGAAGGTATATGTTGCATAAAAGAGAAGATAACTGTAGAAACTAGAAAGTACTTATTAATTGATAACTGAAACATACTAACTTTTTGCAAAATGATTTACACCATTTGTAGTATGGTGACCAGTAGCCTTTTATGTTTTTACAATCTAGATTGAGGTTTACATCCAGAGAGTAGGCAAGGTCAAATGTTGGAGTTCTGTAGATGCTTAAAATAAATCTTAGGGCAGAAAATTCACCACATTCAACAATTGGCTTGTAATACATAGAACAAAATGTAAAGGAGGTGTGAAGAGGTTGGGAAGAAATTGAAATTAAGATGCAGTAACTAATTACATCAGCAGAATAGTTGGTCGAGAAATACGGTGGCGCCATTATTGATATTGTGAATTCTAAATTTCTAATGACTTTTTCACATCAACGTTACAGCTATGAGCTTCCAGATTCACATCCTCTCTTGGAAGGGGTAAGCATACCTTTTGAAGAACACAACTGAAATTTTCAGTAAATCTCTTTCTCAACAAATGTTCTGTGAATTTCAGCTGGACAAGCGAGAGCCTGATGATCCTTGCTCATACCTCCTTGCAATTTGGACACCTGGTAACACTTGATAGATGCTTCAAATTCACGATTGCAATTATTAATGTGTGTGCAACCCTCCTGGGATGCAAGTACATTTTGGCTTTGTGACAGATAATATAGTTATATGCCCACTTCTTGCTCTTTCTATCAGGTGAAACCGCAGAATCAATTCAGCCACCGGGAGAAAAGTGTAGCGCCCAAGAATCCGGTACATTGTGTCACAAAAAAACATGTTTCTTGTGCAACAGCATACGAGAAGCAAATTCCCAAACTGTTAGAGGAACACTCTTGGTGAGTATTAAGTACAGTAATACTATATGACTGAATTGTATAAAAATGCTTGCTTGTAAAGAACATGTATGTCTGATTCTGATCCTAAATGTGATATCATGACTAGATACCATGTCGAACTGCTATGAGAGGGAGCTTCCCACTCAACGGTACATACTTCCAAGTTAATGAGGTAATTCAAAATGCTGACACTCGGTTATAAAACTAGGGTGTTTCAAGTTGGTATCAAAGCCGATCCTTGTACCATCAGATGGTGGGGTAATTATGTTGTTCTAAAGAGAACTGTGATTGAGATGCAGGTGTTTGCAGACCATGATTCTAGCCTTAACCCAATTGATGTCCCTAGATCTTGGTTATGGAATTTACCAAGAAGAACGGTGTACTTTGGAACTTCAATACCAACAATATTCAAAGGTAAAACTAGATAAATTTGGCTTGCATAAATCATAATATCAGTGTAAGCTCATATCAGCAAATTCTGACAATATGACTTTTTTACATGACAACCTTGATCTACCAGGCCTGACAACAGAAGGTATTCAATATTGCTTCTGGCGAGGTATGTAGAGATATCAATCCTCATTCACATGCTTTCCAGTTTGTTCCATTAATTTCTCAGTCATACTGGCAGCCCGAAGATGAACAGAAGAAAACAAGTGTGAATAGGACTAGACCATAAGCACACACCAAGTTTGTTATGCAAAATCTAGTAAAAGACCAGGGGCTCATCATGCTAGATGAGGTTTGTCCTGCCATCCTTATGGCACTCTGGTACCATTTGTAACATCTTAGACGAATCCCACATTGTCGATTAACAAGAAGAGAATGCTAGGAAGGTCTGACGAGGACGTTCCACACATATAGAAAAGTATATGTGAAAAGTAGACTTGTTATGAGATCCTTATAAGCTCAAAGTTAAGGGCTCCCAATAACTCTCACTATGGGTTTAAGTTGATTTGAAGGTTAGCCGGTTGCTTTGGGCTATGGGGCTTTAGAAATGGTATCAGATCTTAATCGGTATTTATAGAGGTGAGCATTGCTAATTTTTGGTAGGCAATGCACAAAGTATTAGGTTTTGTATGATTGTAACTTCAAAGCAAGCAAAATAGATCTTCCTTAGCTCCCTTCTAAGAGGGCCAGGCTGAAACTAAAGTTTCTTCTCTTCAGATCAAGGAGGTGTGTGAAAGTCAAATATAATGTTCATTTAGAGGCCACCTCAGTTTTCCCTAATCTTTTTATTAAGCCAGCCAAGAAATAAGTTGTTGGGAGAAAGAAATTTGTTGTAGAATGGTTAAATTATTTAGTTGTTTTCACAAATCTTCTTATTTCAGGGTTTGTTTGTGTGAGGGGATTTGACCAGAAGACACGTGCACCACGTCCCCTTATGGCCAGACTACATTTCCCAGCTAGCAAGTTAAGAAGATCAAGGGGGAGGACTGATGAAAGTTAGAGATCTTAGAGACACGCCTGCTGACTAACTGTAATAACCAAACATAAATAGGCTGCTTCTTATTTTATTTTTTTTAATTTTTTAGGAATATTGATGGCAGATTTTTCTTCAAATCGTGAAGGTTTTTAATTTTTATTCAAAAGCAATCCAGATTTTTTTTCAAGCGGGGCACAAAATAATCGATATAATATAAAATAAAATAAATATTAAGTTGTAGAAATTACGTTTCGTTAAAATTTTATTATTCTAAAAGTAGCGACATTGTGGCCATCATTAGTCCCGTGGTCATGTACCCTTATTGCGCCCCATGGTCAAATACGCACTTTTGTAAGGTATTGTTTGATCTTTTCGACTCTTTTCTTTTTACTTTTAGAATTTTACTATTTTCTAGTTCTTTGTGTATTATAATCTATTTGTATATAGTCTTATAGCGTAACGATAGAAAAGATGTATATATGTAAATATATAACTCTTTATATATATATATATATATATTATGATATACAAATTTGTTCAAGCCTTGNTTACCAAAAAGTTAAAAGAAAGTCAAAAGGATTTGAAGATAGTAACAACAGACTATAACTATTTTTTTGATAATCTATAACAATACAATTAAAGACCATTTTCTTTCTCAAATTGCTTTGAGACGACAGAACAGAGGCATGCACCACCTAGGTAGGCCCATGGTTCATTTAANAGGTTCTTAGGATTTTTTTTCGGGTGTTTTTGGAATCCAATAGTTTTCTCAAAACTTTCTCCAAAATAGAGAAACTTGAAGAGAGAATGTAATTTGTTTTTTTAAATTTAGAGATTTCTTCAAAAACTCCGTTTTGTTATTCTCATAGCATCTCCAACAGCTTTCTAAAATCAGAAAAAATTTCTCTGTGTTGAAAAATTCTTGAGAAAGTCGATTCCAACAGGATCGAGTTTTGCACCCTCATAGATTTCAAATCACAAAGGATTGATATTTGGAAAATTGATGAACGTCGAATCACAAAGGATCTAAGCAGTTAATGTGGACTTGATCTAAAATAACGGTTAGATAGTGGTAAAATAAAATATGGTCATAAAATAAATAAGAATATGTAATATCATATATAGACTTAGGATCAGGTGAGACCAACCTGTTACCGTGAGACCAATATCTAACGTATGAAACTTCGCAAAAAACACCGTGAAGGTAAATAAAACTCG
>LUCG01248945.1:0-14753 GCA_001633085.1 Carthamus tinctorius
CTCGAACAACCCGATTCGAAGAATTCGAGAAACCCGAAATTCGACTCGATGAACACCCCTACACATAGAGAGAGAGAGAGAAACAAAATGGGCTTTCCCGCAGGGGTAGCCATGCCCACCGGATGGATTTCTTCAAACCGGCAGGGACGGGGGCAATGTTCACCCCGCCACTCCGGGACCTCACCCCGCCCAGCGGGACTCACCACTCCGTTTGCCCTAAACCACATCTTAGAAAAACATTTTAAATGGTTGAATTATGGTCAACTAATTGTTTGGTTTTTATTACGTAAAATGTTTATAGATTAAACTAAACAAAAATAAGTCAAAGTTGGTTCAATAATTTAAAAGCCATCCACCGCTGCTTAATTTGCTTTATTACAAAAAGAATGGGTCGTCATTTAATAACCATCTTCTAGTTATTAAGTATTTATGAATTAAAAATACAAATATTTACATATCAACTCAATCTAGCTCCTTTTTTTAATAAGCTTTTTGTGCAAGCACTTTTCAAACAACTCATATTGTTTGTGACCTTCAGATGCAAGTCATTTATATATATGGGTCGGTTATATGTGAAAAGTTGAGATTAACGTGAGAACAGTGACATCGTTGAATGCACATTAAGATGACATACGTCAAGATAAGATGCCCGAATTAATTCTCTTCTAAAGTACAATTATTGGGAAAAGTTCAGATCTAGTTCTCATGTTTCTCACAGTTAACTCAACTTTTCCCACAATTCTTCATCCACCTACGTATGTATTCATGAATATTTCTTATTACCGTTCTTGCTATACACAATATGTTTAAAAATTTATGCACTTTTATTCTTTCTTTTTCCTCCTTTATTCTAAAAAAGGGAAAAAAGAAAAAATAGGGGGACTGGTATACGTAATATGTTTAAAAATTTATCACCTCAATGCCTAATTGAGGATTAGGGNGTAATTAAATCAAATTAAATTTTTTATAAATTTTTAATTGTTCAAAATAAAATATCAAAAAGAAAGAAACAATCATAGGTCTATTAACAATCAACATTTGATGACACAAATTAATGAAATGATGTAATACACGAGACCACAAGAAAATGATAAGAGTTCAAGTTTGACTATTCTTTTTGTTTCTTGGTATTTATCGGACACCAACATTGTTTTTTCTTTCTCATAACATCAAGAACCATGTGATATACAAGTCTTTGTCTGATATTGGTCAGCAAGTTGTGTAGAGGTACCAAACGTCCAAACAGTCAGTATTGTTGTCTAGGTGACTGATTGATCTCAATCTTTTTACAGATGAATGGTCCAAAACTCATAAATATGGAGAGTATGTGTGAGTTTTACCGTATGTAACTAGTGTATACTCCAAAAATAAAATTAAAAAGTCATGTTGAGGTATGCCCGTTTAGTTCATACCCCTTGTCTCCGTGTTTATTTGAAATATTTACATTATGATTTTTAATTCATTTAGTTCAACAGATTTTTCTTGCAATAGTCTATAGTGCTCGTCCACCTATCATGGGACAATATGATATATCATTGTGAATCTGAGTGTACAATAAGAACACCTAAATAGAGGGTGTATGCTAGATATTAAACACATCTATATTTAATATGTTTTCAATGATGGCTCACTGTCTAACTGGGACATTCCAATCTTTTGGAGGCTTTGTTAAACCTAAAGCTTTTGATTACAATGCAAAATGAGATGACAAAGATACATATATACATAGAGACGATTATAAGGCGTATTTTTTTTCTAAGGGTATGTTCCGTACGCAAACAAAATAGGACATGACAAGATATGACAGAACAAGATACAACAAGATAGAAGAGAATAACTGTTTAGTGTTTGGTAAGATATGACATGGCAAAATTAGACATAACAAGATTGATTAATTGACTAATTTACCCTGATGAGCTTTTTAGTGTGTTTTTTTACCAACTACTCAATTTAAATGAAAATTAATAAAAACACAAAATAACAATCTATGTATCAACAAAACTATAACAAAGTATATGTTCAAAAATAATAGCTTGCAGGATAAACATCATCAATATACATCCGTATTAGATATCCGATTGGGTTATGGGTATGAAATATAGCTCCCGAAAATCAAAATTGGGCGTTAAGGATTTTAGATTTCAGGCCATGTCAGATGTGGATTTAATCGAGTTCAGACTAATCATTAAAGATTAAAATCGATTCAAACTCAAAATTTTCAAATTTCAAACGTTAAACATTTAAACTAAAAAAAAACTCAAATCTCAAAAAATTACATAAAAAGTTACTAAAAATATTAATAAAAGGCTTTATTCAGGTTTCATGTGGGTTTGAGTGATGTGTATGAAGAACTACCCAAACCAAGTAACCCGCTCAAAAAGACGGATTTTGGAAATTAGATCAGTTTGGATTATATGGGTCAGGTAGATTCGGGGTTTTTCGGGTTTGTTCTGGTTTGCTCACCGCTAAGCATGAGGTGATTATCGTGAAAAAGAAGAATAATGTGTATCTTAAAAGGTGTAATGGTTACATTAGACCTTGTTCTACTTAATTACAGGGGTAGAAGGTAACAAACATGTTCCACTTAGATCTAGTGTGTTCCACATAGGTGCATGTCAAATATAGTACAAACATATTCTGTTTTATCTTGTCGCATCCTCTTCTACGTACCAAACACACCTTAATAGAGATTAGTGAGACATATAGGTATTCACGGTAGTTTATTAAAAGCTCTCAGTAGTGTAATAATTATTACACCCGGTTTAAATTCACACACTTAACATGCTAAAAAACGAGATTGTTGTCTAATAATCATCATTTGAAATCAATAACTTCTAGTTAATCAACATATTTGATATTTCATTTACAAAAGATGTGGATGTTTCTAATCAACAATTAAATTGTTGCATTAAACTATATATATCAAACAAGACTTATGTATTATATTAAGGAAAAAGGAAAACAAAAAAAAATGAAGGTGAATTCATATTTCAAAAAGTCAATGTTGGAAGTATTACAAAAGTCGTTGCATTGACCATTTTGACCGGTGTCCGTGGGCATCCCGACCCACGGGCCATTCGCTGGATTGACAGATAAAAAGGTTGCCTTTATTTTGACTTTTTAGACTACAGATGCAAAAAAAGTCAAACCCAAGTTAGTTCAGCTTTTATTAATTGTTTTTAGTTTTAATCTTTTTTATCTTTTTGTTTTGAGCAGGGTTGAGAGTGTCTCAGAGTAAAAGTCTCATATTCGAACCTGGGCATAGACGTTTTTAACTGAGGTGTATACTAACAATCTAACTAAGTTGCCGTTCAAAAAAATCTAGACCCCCTCTAGCCTTTGACCCACTCACATAAAAATATATCCTCCTATACCGGGTCCCACCTGTACACTCACATAATCCTACCCATTCCCTTCATAGATGAGTCCATTTATAATTCCCCTATAAAAAAACACTTAGGCTATGCGTATACGAACCATCTCAACCCCACTGCCACATCAGCTTTTCCATCAACCCCACAATAAGCCATCTGGACTCTTTCTGATTAGTACCGAACTCTCCCAACCCTCTCACTTTTTAATTGATTTAATTAATTAATACAAATAAAATAAAATTAAAATTAGTAATAATTATTAAATATTAAAATTAAAATGTCATAATATTAAAAATTAAAAATTACAAAACATTAAAATATAACAAAGATTGAAATTAAAAACTACAAAACTAGATCGAGAGGCCAAATATGTTCGACCAAATCCGATCGAAGGTTATGATGAATCTCTTTGTCTCTCACTTCGAGAACATTCACGAAGCGTTGTGCCTCAGTGAGTTGTGGGTGAATTGCATCCGGTATATAATCAGGGACAACATCAATGACCATGTTTTTGTTTTCGAGTATCATATTGTGTAATATGATATACACGTATATAATGGTTCTCAATCTAGCTATCTCCCATCTGCGTGCCGGTTGTATAATTATATTCCAACGTTTTTGGAGCACGCCAAAAGCTCGTTCAACATCTTTGTGCGTCGCTTCTTGCGCTTTCTTAAACTTTATTCGTTTCTCGTTAGTAGGAAATGAAAACGATTTGACAAATCGCGTGATGTTTTCTCTCCCATGTGGACGTACTCGTCAAATGCATCATCGGAAATTCCGTATGGCAATTGACGAATTGCCGCCGTACACTTTTGTATCGGAGAGAAACCTTGTTCACCTCTAGCGTCAAAATGAAGTTGAAAATATTGATACCTTGTGCTTAAATCATGAACTATTCGTAGGAATAGGTCCCTCCTCATCCTGAAACGTCGTTTAAACATCTCATTCATGTATGTCGGGTTATCGTAAAAATAGTCCTGCATAAGCTGTTCGTTTGCAGCTACTCGACCTCTTTCTATGTTAGCGGCCCTCGAATGGCTAATTGACGATGAGGCGTAGGGGTGTAATCGAGTTGAGTCGAGTCGAGTATCACCAAGCTCGAACTCGAACTCGACACTACTATTCGAGCTCGAAACTCGACTCGAGCTCAATCAAGCTTATAATTTCAAACTCGAGCTCGACTCGATAAAGTACGCGACACTTTCGAGTTCGACTCGGCTCGACTCGATTAAGTGCTGATTTTTTTTACAATTTAACGATGCAATTTTTGAGTTTTTTTCTTTCGAGATGCCTATGCCTTGGAGAGTTTGGAGGTCGACGACTTCTTGTTGTAACATTAGGGTTTTTTGAGTTTTAGGGTTTAATGATTTATTTTATAGTATACTTAAAAATGTAATAGTTAAAAAGATGAGGGGTAAAAACTACAAGCTTATAAACTTGAGCTCGATTAGGGTTGCGAGCCTTTAAATCCGAGTATTTCAATACTCGAGCTCGGCTCGTTAAGGTACTCGAGTAGCTCAAGCTCGAGCTCGACTCGATTAACTTCGAGTCGATTTCGAGGTTTTTTCGAGTCGATCTCGGGTAGCTCGTGAGTTGTCTTGACTCGATTACACCCTCTAATGATGTGGTGGCTTGTTGAATGAACGTCACAAACATTTGCACATCTTGTTCCCATTCCTCGTCGGTATCCATGAATGATGATGACCCGGTCGAGGAATCGGGTTGTGCCATAGTGTGTAAAGAAATGAAAGTGAGAGAGATAGAATTGGTGTGAAATATAAGTTTAGGGATAGAAGTGTATTTATAGGTAAAAAAAAGGAAAAAAAGAAAAAAAATAATTTTTTAAAAACTAACCGTTATATAACGGATATTTTAATAAAAAAATATATTTTAATCAACACCGCCCCGGCTTCATCACGCCGCTCCAGCCCGACACGGCTGAGCTCGCTGGAGGCGTAGCGGAGCCCGCCCAGCCCGACGGGTTCGAACCCGCCCAGCCCCTTACCTCGGTACACATAGCCTTATTGATTTAATTTGTAAACATTTTATATATATCATTTGATTCAAAGTCTTAGGGCCTGTTTGGTATTGGCTTAATAAGCTTAATGAAATGTATAGTTTATTCGCTAAGCTATATCAAAGTGCTTGTTTGCTCCTTATTCAATCTCCACACAACTTATTCGTTCAGCAAATCACCCTAACCTTTATCCACACAGCTGACATATTTTCATCCATGCCCTTCTAAAATCAAACACTTTATCTCTAATCAAAAGCCTACCCTCAAAATATCCCCTTTCCTCTCCATTTCGTTGTTTTACCCTCATCCTTGTTACTGAAGTAGTTTTGGGTTAAAACAATTCTTTTTTTTTTTGCTGTTATCGTCGCCCCCATCATCCACTGGAGTAGATTTGTGTTAAAAAATTGTTACTGGTTCCCTTGTTCTTGTAACTTGTGGCTTTTGCCTCTTTTCTTTTGCTTATAAAATTGTCTGTACGAAAGTCCCTTCCCAAAAAGGGTTTTCAAGGTATTGCTTTTGATGTTCAACTTTTATAATATTATTTTAGGGACTTGTTCTTATCTTTGCCAACTACCATGTTGGAGCTTGATTTTTTTATTTTATTTCTTAGTTTAAGTACTAGATTTTAAGTATGATTTTTGGGATTTGATGTACAAGATATTAATTTTGTAACTGGATGATTGAGGTTTTTATTCACAGTTTTATGTTTATATTTTATTTAAATATTTGTTGTTTTGATGTACTTGAGATTTTTTTTATTGATTTATGTTTATATTATGATGTTGAGATCAATTGATTAATCTTTAATGAATTTTGATATGGGTTTGTTAACACTCTTTGGAGATCAATAAAACAAAAAATAATTGGAAAAGGGTAAAATGGTCATTTTTATTATTCAGATAGTTTATTCAGCACCAAAAACAAACAACAAGGTATATAAATCCAGACAGACATATTTATCCAGACAGACAGATTTATCCATACAAAACTTAATGAAAAACCAACCAAACAAGCCCTTAAAATTATTTTGTATAAAACTTTGGAAGGTATATAAATACAATTTTAAATGTATAACTATCTATAATAATCACATGATAAATAACTTGTTTTAAATATAAAATATTTTATTATAAGCTATTAATTCATAATACAACACTTAATTATTATCCTTATAAAAATATATTATATTATTAAAGCTATGTTTGGCAAACTAGCTGATAACCTAGCTTATAATTGATAAGGTAGTCGGTGACTGATAAACTAGCCGATTAATAAGATGCGTTTGGCAAAACTCTGCTGATAAAGTAGCTTATGGCTGTAAAATGACAAAAAAGACATGTTTAAAAATTGGTAGTGTAAAACTTAGCAGAGATATATTTGGAATAAAAAATTAATAAGTTCCATAAGTCACTAAAACGCTTGTAAGAGTAGTTTTTCAAAAAACTATCTTATAAGTCAGCTTATAAGCTAGCTTATTTTTACCAAACGATGCCTAAACCTAAAATAAGTTACATCGTTATTAAACTCAAGTTAAATTATAATAAAAAGTTAAATTAAATAAATTACACGAAAAAGGACTATTAAATTGCTAATTTGACACAAATAAAAAATAAAAAGCGGGATGCATCGAACTGCATATACTCTTAGTGCGTATGTATGTGAGAAGTTGAGGTTGGATGAGAAGTGGTTATCAACCGTTTGACCCACAAGAGGTTGAGACACACCAAGATGCATCATATCAAAACTAAACTAAACGCAATTCATAGAAGACATGAGATTAAAAGTGATCGACGATTCAGATCTTTTCTTACACTCTCATATTAAACACAAAATTTCTCACACGATGTTTCACATGTCGTGCACACACACACATATAGGAACTGGTTTAAATGAAAACTCATTTTTCATTACGAAAATGATGAACAATGCATGAACATTTATCTTCGTTGTTCATACTAAATGTGACACGTGTTGCGCTCTCAATTGTCCTCACATTCGTGATGAAATTATGACCACTTTCTGCCTCTAATTCCGATCAAAACTTCTAAATTTTATGTTCTTAGATTTTTTGAGCAACAATAATATTAATAAACATATGCATTTTTCTTTGCTTATCTATCATACGGATTTGCTTTTAGGGTCCAAAATTTGGAACACCATCTCTTCTATCGAAAAATTGAAATCCCCAATTTTATAAACAACAAACATTAAAAAAGTTGTAGCATTACAAGTAACAAAAGCACAAAAGATTCAAAATTCATCTAAGTCACAAATCCACATTTACTTGAATAAAAATGCTAGTAGGTGTGTGGCTCAGTTAGCATAGGAATGAACTCAATGAAATGACTTAGCTCAGATACACAACATGTTTAAGCTGGAATCTTTTAAAAGACATTTTTAAAGTTTGAATCCCTTCATTAGCCTCAATCGAGTCAACTCTAAAATATCGCCTTACATATAATTTCTAATAAATCCAATTTCAAATTGACAAACAAATTGATCAAAATGACAAAAATTCATTTGAAAATCTCATTCATACATAAATTCTTTTACAACTTTGAACCCATGACTTGATTGATAAGAGTTTGGCTTATCACATCCACACATTTGTGGATAGATTTTCATGGGTTTTTTCTTCTTTTGGATTTATTTTGTTGAATATGAAACACCACCATCATATATCTTTTAGAAGGAATTTTATTACTATATATATGATAAAGACAAATTAGAGAATAAAAATATTATAAAACCCCATCTCTAATTTGTATTCTTAATTAATAGTTTATAAAACTTGTGTTTCATTTAAAAAAGGAAATTGTTTACAACTAATCTTTAAATATGCTGTTTTTGGATTTCAACAAACATATTTATTTAAATATTAGAGTAAATTACGGATTTGGTCCCTGTGGTTTAGGGGTTTTTATGGATTTGGTCCCTAAACTTTAATAGTTACGGATTTGGTCCCTGTGGTTTGCAAATTCTTTTGGATTTGGTCTCTATGGTTTGAAAATTCTATTGGTTTTGGTTCTTGCCTATTTGCACTACCAATGACCAAATCCAAAAGAATTTGCAAAACACAGGGACCAAATCCGTAATTACTGAAGTTTAGGGACCAAATCCATAAAAACCCTCAAACCATAGGGACCAAATCCGTAATTTACTCTAAATATTATTGAACTATTTTTATAATAAGATATTAAAGTTTAAAGGGCCACAAGGAAACACGCTTCTTTTATCTTTTGGTCCCTTTCATACAAAAGAAAGGATTGGTTTTTTATAATTAATTTTTTCATTTAAATTTGTTTCTTTATTCTTTTTTTAAATTGAATTCCGATTTTTAGCTAGAACATACATAAATAATCTACATATTTTAGTGAATTTTATTTTGATATTTTATGCACAAAAAGATGAATACTTAAAAAAAATTCTACTTTTAAAATAAATTCAAATATAAATGATCTCGAGTACAAAAATAAAAGTATGACTTTGAGAACCACCTTGCTCATATGACATCAACACTATAAATCTATAATCATCAATCCGTTAAGATCTAAGTAACTATAGATTAATGATGCTACTCTAAGGACACATCAATTATATCTGAAGTATCAACAAACATATGTATAAAAGAACCCCAGAACTTTATCCGAAAAAAGACGGGTCTTGTGAACCTCAAATGACAAATAGGTTTAAAGGACTGCTTAAGCCAAGTTTTTCTTAAACACTTGAAAGAGTCTTAAGCATGTAGAAACTTGACTAGACTTATTTTTACACCTACAACTCGATATGGGCCTCAAGTTGGGACCTATTTTCGCTTACTATGGGACCAACTTCACTAACCGCCCTTTTTTTGTCGGAGCCACCAAACTTCTACACTTGTTGCTACTGTCACCATTATCATTGGTGGCGGCTATACGCGTAATATCTCAAGTTGTCTTATGAGTTTGAATCATAGGCCCTACATATGGGTCCTTAGATATGGACTTGTACATCTTATAAAGATTTCTTTTTTGTAGTCGACTTGCCTATGACTACAAAATGAACCGTCATGTTATCATTATTGGTCCTTATCACAATCACTCAACCGTTTATCCAACAAATTTGTATAACAATTGATTTTTTATACCCACAACAAAAATTCACGTGAAAATATACAACTCCCTAAATTAGACTAATAAGATTGAAATTTTAGTTAAACAATTATTAAAAAATAACAACACCCATTACATTAAGAAAACACATTAAAATGTCGGATTTCTTGGTTGTTGGTGTAAACTTGGTTTGGTTTGAATAAAATGTAGTTGCTTTGCAAAAAAAAAAACATTAAAACATCGGAAAACAAACCAATAAATAATTTATAGCGGTCATATATAATCAACCAAACTGAAATATGACACTCGGTTTTGGAGTTCTATTGCATTGAACTAGGAACCTTTTATTATCACAGATTCACAATATAAATACTAGAACTAGAACTGCTACAATAGTCGAGTCGGGGATTAAGAAGATCTCTAAAAAGTATAGTTTTTACAAAAACCATTATTGCATAGAATTCTATTAAGAGCCTCACATTCTTTGAGTTCTTATACAAGAACTTTGGTTCTTATCTTAAGCTTTGTATGAAGTGACATGTTATTAGTTTTCTAAATTAAATATTTGATATATGTTATAAGAAATGATATTATTGATATTGAAAAAAATACACAAGACCCACGAAGAAGGTTCTCCTAGGAAATAGCAGTGTAGACTTTTATATATTCTTAATTTAGTGAGTTATAAGTAACGTGGCAAGAAAAAAAATTTAAAAGTTAATTAATAGACTAAAGCCAAAAAAACGGCACGTATTTCAATAACTAGAGTGTTCGGTTTTATTTTAAGAATGAGGATGAAAATTAAAATGTAAACGCAAAAGAATAGAAATACTAATAGCAATGAGCACCGCATTGATGTTATTTAGTTAACTTGAGAGAATCAATAAAAAACTGGTTTGTATAATATTTTTAATACAAATGCATTTCGTCAAACTTTTTTTAAAAAATAAAAATGCTTCATCTAACTTGAAAAGAAAAATATATTCCATTTATCATCAAAAGGTAAAATAAATAAAAATAAAAATTTCACTACTCAAGATTTAACCATATACAAAAATTAATAAAACTAAAATAATAGCCTTTTTACATCATATCAAACTAAACCATATTTTTGTAATCTCTGCTGGTTTCGGCCAAAGACAACACTGGAAAGGAGTGGCTCGACTTCATCATAACTTCGGTAACGATTGGTGATTACCCCTCGTAATCACCTCTTGTCTTCTCTATAACCTCGAGGTGGTTTTGTTTTAGTTGGTTTACTGGATTGGTGGTTGTTTGGTCTTAACGGTCTTTTAAATTTGAGTGGTTGTTAAAATAAAAAAAATAAAAAACTAAACCATATTTCTCATTATCATTTTCATTTCTCACCATCCAACCACCTCAACCAAACACCCCTTACAAAATTTATAATAGTAGATTTTTTTTAAAACTAAAATCAAGAAAACAAGTTTTTTGAAAATTTTTAGCTACACCAACAAAATTTTTTTTTTCCCCCACAACTTTTCCAAAAAACTTGGTAGTGGGTGCATTTATTTATGTTGAAAAGATTAAGAAAAAAAATTCATTAATGAATGACATTTTCTTAATGAGAAGAGTAATGTAATTATAATTGATGTTTGCAAGAAACCATCTCCATCAATGTAATCTTGGCACCTCTCCCTTTATCCCCATTTCTCACAAACAACAACAAACACTTGGAAGCTTATCAATATGGCTGAACCATTCAGCCATTAATGCCATCCCTCTCTTTCTCTCTCTCTTCAATCACTAATTTGTCCTGCTCAAAACACCTCCATACTTAACACCCACCACCACCACCCTCTTCTATCTCCTCACAGACTTTAGGGTTTTCTCAACAAATTTTGGCACAAAAATATGATCCACAACAAGTTTCAAGAATTCCACACACCCACTTCTGATTTTGATGTTGGTAGCTATGTAGCTGTAGTGAACCCTCTGATTCATTAAGCTCATTCATTTTCAAGAGTTTTTGTGAAATAAGAACAACCCAGAAAGAAGAACATCAATGGGTGTTTGTTTCAGTGCTCAATTCAAACATAAGAGTTCATTTCACACAGGTTTGACTTAATGCAACTTTAATTAGAGGTTTCCCTTTTTGGGAATTTTGTGTTTTTTCTTTAATTTTTCAAGCTATTTGAGGATAATTATGTGTAATTTGAGGTGGGGTTTATGTGTTCTGCTA
The DNA here is from genome assembly GCA_001633085.1 of Carthamus tinctorius. Taxonomy (NCBI): domain Eukaryota; kingdom Viridiplantae; phylum Streptophyta; class Magnoliopsida; order Asterales; family Asteraceae; genus Carthamus; species Carthamus tinctorius. Next base: position 11,689 of record LUCG01248945.1, read on the forward strand.
ATCTTGCCCCCAAATTAGGCCTTGAAAGAAATCTTGAAGTTTGTGTTGGTTTGATTTTAGTGTTGTCAAATATTTTGGTGTAGTTGTGATTGGTTCAAGATAGATAAATATTCAAAGGTGTGTATTAAGATAAATTTGCTTGTATTTACTACCTTGAACTTTAGTCTATCCCATCGGTAGAGGTGTCAGTGTAGTCCATATATGTGAGCTGGGGTACGCTGCCCCTTTGCCAATGAGATGCATGCGTTGATTTACTTCACCCATGATGACCGTAGGACTAGTATGGTGGGGCGCCTCAAAGAATGGGGGCGGGGGTTAAGGGGTTCACCCCCTTGCGGGTTCCAACGGGGTTGAGCCCCTTGACGATGGTCCCGTATAGGGGGTACGCACTAAGTAATAACTCGGACCGGGGTTCGGAAGGCGTCTAAAAGCTAGACGCCTTTTCAGCTATTATGAAGGTTTGTGGTCTTTTTAGAACCTTCGTTTCGGAGATTTGGATTATCCCGGTACAAATTTCGTGTAACCCAACGCTCGAAATATTGTATGAATCCAAGATTTTATCAAGTGATTGCTACCTTAAACTCATAATTCCAACAAATTGTTTAAAGAAGTCTTGAATTGTTTTTGATGGTATTGAAATCAATGTGGTTTATTTGAAACATTTTAGTGCATAAATTTGGATCTAATTAGTGAACAATTCAGGGGTAAATTCGAAGAATGTTAATGATCTTAGCACTTCAAGTAGCAGCAAGGTTTCATCGGTGCCGCCGACTCCCCGGACTGAAGGCGAGATTTTGCAGTCGGCCAATCTAAAAAGCTTCAGTTTTTCCGACCTAAAACTGGCCACACGGAACTTCCGGCCCGATAGCGTGCTCGGAGAAGGCGGGTTTGGCTCGGTTTTCAAGGGTTGGATCGACGAGCAATCATTCACGGCTACCAAGCCCGGAACCGGCATCGTTATCGCGGTCAAAAAGCTTAATCAAGAAAGCTTTCAAGGTCACAGAGAGTGGCTGGTGAGGCTTTTTTACTTCAACTTTAGTTCTTGAAATCTTTAAGCAATTTGAATGAATTTCAAGATTTCTTGATTTTTCGACTTATTTGTGTTTTCGGGTTCCGGTTTTTAGGCGGAAGTGAATTATCTTGGGCAATTTTCGCACCCGAATCTCGTGGAACTAATTGGGTATTGTTTGGAGGACGAACAACGGCTTTTGGTGTACGAATTCATGCCTCGTGGAAGCTTGGAAAACCACTTATTCCGGAGTGAGTTTGATTTCTTTTTTCTTTCTGGTTTTTGTAGATTTATATGAACGGAAAATGATTTTCTACCCTTTGGGGGAGAGACAGAGGCAAGATCTGCGTACATCATACCCTGAAGAATTTATATCTGTATGAAATATACTCGGTTTGTTTGGTGTGGTTTGATTTTGTATTTTTGCTTGACTGATCGATAGGAGGATCTTATTTTCAACCATTATCGTGGAGTCTTCGATTGAAGGCTGCTCTAGGAGCCGCGAAGGGCCTCGCTTTTCTTCACAATGCGAAAACTAAAGTGATTTATCGTGATTTCAAGACTTCTAACGTGTTGCTAGATACGGTATGTTATGTCGTTCGTAAGTAGACCGTGTTTTTCGTTGCATTTCACATTTGTCACGGAAAAAACTGCTTTACTCTTCACGGTAGAAAACAAGTCTACTTGCATACCACCCCTGACCCCGGATGAGAAAAACTGGGGTCTTCATGGAATGGAAACTGCCGCTTTACTCATTGGGTAGAGGACAAGTACGCATACATCCTACCCCTAGACCCCATCTGGGATATACTGGGCTCGTTTGGTTTGTTCTGATTTAATGTTGTATAGCGACCAACGATGATGTTTTTGTTCCTTATAGAACTACAATGCCAAGCTCTCGGATTTTGGGCTAGCCAAGGATGGACCGATCGGCGACAAGAGCCATGTTTCGACTAGAATCATGGGGACCTACGGATACGCGGCTCCCGAGTATCTAGCCACCGGTATGCTAATGGGTTCGACTCATAAGTCCCAAAAACTACATTTCAAAGTATATATTGTTATATTTGACAAAACCCATACATTCCTCATGAATCTTGACCTCTGTGGAGATATTTAAAGTGGATACTGTTGGGCCAATGACCTTTTGGTTTTTATCACACTAATGTTTCCTTTTTGGTATTTTCTCGCATTTTAGGTCATTTGACGTCTAAGAGCGATGTCTATAGTTTTGGGGTCGTTCTTCTTGAAATGTTGTCGGGTCGAAGAGCAGTGGACAAGAACCGGCCGTCGGGCGAACACAGTTTGGTCGAATGGGCCAAACCCTACTTGGCCCACAAACGCAAACTCTTTCGCGTTATAGACAACCGTCTCGAAGGCCAGTACACTCTCGATGGAGCCCATGCGGTCGCAAACGTATCGTTACGGTGCTTATCGGTCGACCCCAGGTTCAGGCCCAACATGGTGGAAGTGGTCAAAGAACTCGAGCAGCTTCAGGACCCGAAGGGTGCACGACCTCGAAGACATTCGAGTCATGGGAGTCATGGGACCCGAAAATTGAGCTCCGGTGGCAGTGGTGCCGCCGAGGGCGGTGGGCGGCCTAAGACTCAAGCTTCTATATAAGAAAGTGAATGTGGAAAAGAAGACTAATTGGGCCAAATGATTGTGTAGTTATTTGGGCTAACTAAGTTTGAGAAGAGACCATCTCTCTTGACCCAATTTGTATTTGAACTTGTTTCTAATTTCAAGTAAATTACATAACTCACCCTTCAACTTATTTTATTTACAATTTGTGGTCAATTGGGTGCTAATTTTGCAATTTTGGTATAGACAAAATGTAGTGTAGTGCAATGTGAAAGAACCTTCTTTTTGTTGCCAATTGCAATATTTTGAAATTTTAATCGGCCTATAGAAAATATTTGTGTAAAGCTTTGACCATTTAAACATCTTTTTTTTTGGTCACATACACCCCGACCAAAGTCGAAGAGGTATTCGGGATCCATTCGGGCATCCGACTAATCCTCTCGACCATGGAAACCGTTACCGGCCCATAGCC
>LUCG01249008.1:0-16293 GCA_001633085.1 Carthamus tinctorius
CACGTTCACAACCAAAAAGTGGTTTACATTTGAACCCACCCCTATATATATATATGTATGTATATACACACACCCCCCTTTGCATCGTTCACAAGCCATGGGTCTTCTCGGTAACAATCTCTCAATCCTAGTGGTTGAGGTAAGGTCTGCTGCGTCCTACCTCCTAGACTACTATTTTGAATGGGATATACTGGGTTTGTTTGGTTTGATTTGGCACATATACATATATGCTTTCTACTGTTTTGTGCTCCCACTAAAAAATTCTGGGTCCGGTCTGCCTCCGATGGGGTTAATGTGGCAGCGAAGATGTGTTGAGGTTTCACTGTTAATTGCTTGGTTTGTGTCACATTACTCCTACAAACAGCCTAAGATGTATGTGGGGTCATGTAAGGGTCTATCTTCTCTTTAGATTTATACCCTGCAACGGTCTTTCAAATAGTTGCAGTCTGTAAATGTCTAATGAAGAATGAAAAGGTTAAAAGACACAAAAAAGGAGATTTATGTTCTTTGCTTCGACACTGGATGAGAGCACACATGAGATAGAAGATTAAGGCTTGTAAACTGCACTTGATAGCTGCAATCTGTAGCCTCATAAACATACATCCTAAATTTCAAAATTACATTACACCTTGTACAGGATACATATGAAAAACGAGCACTTTCTAACAATCATGTTTGCTCTTCCTTTCAGTGGTGGATATTTTATTGCCGTAAAGGAAGTCTCTTTGCTTGATCAAGGGGAGCAGGGAAGGCAAAGCGTTTTGCAACTTGAACAGGTAAACAAGGCCTGTGACTTTTACTATTTTTACAATTCAAGACTAAGTTATGATATGATCTCTCTGAATGGTTTTTCACCACCTAACAATTGCTGACTCCCTTATTCTGATCTTTGTTTACTTGTCCAGGAAATTGCTTTGTTAAGTCAGTTCGAACACGAGAACATAGTTCGATATTATGGGACAGATAAGGCACTGCTCTCTGGCCTTAACTTTATGATTTTGATGCTTTCTTAGATTGTTCACGATATGTATTAAATGGTATGTTTTCCCCCTTCAGAAATCAGTCTCTCTCCCCTAGACCTAGACTGGGATATCAATGGAGGGTGTTGATGTAAACTTCATCATGTTTTAGCTTTGTAGAACCCAGGCAATATTGATACTTTGCCGTCATCACCAGTGGAAATATATCTGCATGTTCTTTTGAAGTAATCTATGAACTTCTTCCTTCTTTGTGCTGTCAGTACGGTATACTACTAGGCTTGTAGTAGACATTAAAATGGGGAAGAAGAAATAGCAACAGGACCCTGTGCCACACTATTTCAGGCCTAAGGAAGTTATTTCCATAGAGCAGTAGAAGCTGAAACTTTTTTCTTCTTTAAAACTTATTGCAATGGTTTTGTTATTCTTAAGAAAAAGATACATGGTTTCTTCTATATTTGATTGTCTTTTTAATGTCCTAGTCAAGGCGGAAGCTTTGCTCATAAGTTTGACCTGCTATACGCATCAAGGAATTTCCCCAATTTCGAATGGATCTCAGCTAAAAGCATGGCCCATAACATAAGTTGTTCTCTTTCTTATTTTTGTTTCTGCATGGAGTATCATAAATGTTCCATTTGAGCAGAATGAACTGGGGCCCGCCCTCTATCTGACTGATTGAATTGTGATTATAACTGTTAGCCGTGTTAGAATACTTTTTTGAGAACTTTTTGTAGAGAAACTAGAAAATACTTGTTCAAGTAATTCCTTGTCAACCAGGAAATTTATGTTTATGCATGATGTGGCTTGCAGGACGCGTCAAAGCTGTATATATTTCTTGAGCTTGTAACAAAAGGTTCCCTTTTAAGTCTCTATCGGAGGTACCATCTTCAGGATTGTCAAGTTTCATCATACACACGGCAGATCTTACATGGTCTGAAGTATCTGCATGATCAGAGTGTGGTCCACAGGTATTGCAACTCAAAAGATGTTCTTTGTAATTGATATTGTATCAGCCTTCTGCTGTCTGTATGTGAACATTTTTTTGTTGGAATTTGTATGTCTTGCATCTACCTCCTGCATTGAAGTACCAAGCATTCGCTTGATTATATCTTACAGTCATTGATGTGTCAAGACTTTCTTTTAGGATACTAAAACCATGGCCTTCAATGGTAAGACATTTTCTGCTGAAAGTGGATGACCCTTCTGGAAGTGTAATGTGAGAATATTAGTTTTATCTCTTTCATATCATTTACAAGTTACAACCAACTCAGGCAAGTGTTTGTCCCAGAGGTGTCAGTTAGTACAGCAGAAAAGAAGGGCATGGTGGAAATTCTAAAAAGCTGTTATTCTGAAAATAGTTAATTCTTGTCTGAAGATAAATTTTACTAATATCCGATTCGATTAATTGGACATATACTGTTTCAGGTGAAATCGATGTTTAGGAGATTTCATGTTATTATATAGACTATAGTATTTGATTAATACTTTGGAATCCATATCTTTAATCTATTTCCGTACCTAACAGTAATTAGGAACATGAAAGGTTAAGTTAGGTATAGTAGATATTATGTCTCGTGACAGCAATGACTCTCAGTCATTTTTTGTGCCCTTAGCTATCGTGATACTTCCATTCTTGTTAGATTCAGGGATGGACCTAGGACAATTTTCAAACGGTGGCACCATGTAATTAAGTTTTTGGTTGATTTCGAGAGGGTTTTTTTCGACTCTTTGGTTGATTTCGGTAGGTTTTTTTTTNTTGATTTTGAGAATTTTTTTGGGTTTTTGGTTGATTCCGATAGAAGTTTTGGTTTTCAGGTGCACACCTTGAAGTTTCGAAAACGATATGGTGGCACCCTCTAAAATAATACGGTTGCACCTTCATAAAATTCTAAAATTTTACCCTTCGGCGCACAAATTATACGGTGGCCGCCGTGGCCTCCAAGGTAGGTCCGTCCCTGGTTAGATTACAACATCCACATCCATGTATCTTGGATACACCCAGCTCTAAATATCCGTAATAAGTTGGAAAACAAAATACTTCAAGTTTATCAACTACTTAAAATAGATGTTATAACTTATAACTAATGAAAAGACATGTAACAGCTCTAGTTAATCTTTTAGTTACTGTATCTAATTTCAAGGCCTAGTTTAGTAGATATAACTATAATTTATTAGATAAAATCCTTACCTGACAAGTGACAACCGTATTTATTCAAAAGAATCTACTTGGTATCTTAGAATCTCAATATAATCTAAGATATCACATAGTTAACAATATAAGTGAGTATATCGCCATATCTGCATGTGCATGCTGTTGTACATATGTGGATCCAAATAGTATCTGTCTTCTGATAACATCTGCATTGGCCAAATGTAATGTAGGTGCTGGCGGATATTAGATTTTTGAATATGCGGATAGTAGCTAGCTAGTCTGGACTCTATTTTGGTAGTAGTACCTCATATGTGTGTGTGTGTTATTCTTTCTATTCGATTGTGCCTTGCACAATATTCACATATCTATACATGAATGCTCACATAAATAATAAATGCATGCATACTTCAAATTCCTTTACACTCTTTTCAATTAAACCCCAATTTTCTCTCTCTCTCTCTCTCTCTCTCTCCCCTGTATGTTTATTTCTCGTGTGATACATATCCTGCCTGACTACCATATATGCATACATACACATAATTGTATGCATATGCACACCATCATTTCTCTATGTGTCATGGGCAAATCTGTGGAAACCATCAAACTTACCACATCTGTATGTAAAACACATATTCAACTAAATGTGTATTCTAGATGTACACTGGACCAACATGATTAAGATAGAATTGAATTTCTTTATCTAAATCGAATGATTACAATAGTATTTCCAGCAATTAAGAAAGCTGGATGTCTTCCAAGACCAACGCCCAAAGTTGGTTACAAAATTCTCAATACCTCCCTATTCCCTACTTCTCTTATGAGTAAATCTACTAACCGACTTTCTACCGCTGCTTAACCAACTTGCACTAGTGCAGTAATAGCTTGTACTTCCCTACCCCAGTCCACCCTGTTAAACTTGTTGAATTCCAACCCAGCCACCTATTTTGACCCCAATACCCAGGGTATAACAGTCTGTCTCTCTCTCCACACCTAAAGTTCTCTCCTGAAAAATTAAATAAATGGTAAATTTGATGGTAATTTGGTGATCATTGATGATTAATCACATCTCATTGGTGTGATGCTTCTTCTCATTCCCTCCACTTGCAAATTTTGTTGATGCCAAAGGATTTCTGAACTTCTGGCATCTTGTCACATGTGGGCTTCTTATGTCATATTTTTCTTGCTTGTTTTTCAGGGATGTAAAATGTGCAAACATATTGGTTGATGCTAATGGCTCGGTGAAACTTGCAGATTTTGGGTTGGCAAAGGTTTCTCCAATCTTCATTAATTACGTTTTAATTTTGTTGCAATTGCTCTCTGTCTCCTATCTTAAACATCTCCTCATCTTGTACAGGCCACAAAGCTCAATGATGTGAAGTCTTGCAAGGGAACTGCATTCTGGATGGCTCCTGAGGTTTGTCTTGATATGTTCTGTTTCCCACAAGTGAAAATTTTAATATTTGTGAATATATGATCATTGCGTATTGCGATTGATAGATGATGTATAATATAGCTACTGGCTTGTCTTGATTGTTCTTTCTTTCCAGGAACATTAGGCTCTTTACTTAATAGCAGTAGATTTTGACAGTTTAGAGAACCAAATCTATAAATCTATCTAGAGTTATTATGTTGCCGTGATACAAGGCTAGTTAATTCACATTATTGTAGTTATATGTGATACTTGATGAATAATTTACATTTCTGCATATTTTGAGTTTTTATCACTTGTTTTCTGACAGAATCGTCAATCCCTAGTTACATCTGGAAGTTTTCTTGCTTACCTATGTGATAAACAGAAAGATGCTTGACGTGGCCTTGTTGTCTCTTAAGATCATTTATATACATTTAAAATGTCTTGTCTGTGTGTGGTCTGCTTAGATGTACAATAGAGCACAGACTCACTTGAGGACACCAAGCCCCTAAAAGATCCAGAAGATGGTTGCAAAGCTAAGCCATCAACTGTTAGAAGACACCTCAATAGACGAATGTCTTAAGTATTTAGTATTTGAATAGACAACTATTATTAAATTACCTATGTATCTAGGATCTGAAACATCCTTATATTCAATTGTGATTCCATTCTGAGTCAATGAACTTTGCAGGTTGTTAATCAAAAAAATAGTGGGTATGGGCTTGCGGCAGACATATGGAGTCTTGGTTGCACCGTCTTGGAGATGTTGACACGCCAGATTCCGTACTCCCCCTTGGAATGTGTATGTTTATTTTTTCTACTAATCAATGGATGCTTGCTTGCTTTTCTTATTTGAAGAGTTTGGCATGTGTAGTTTAGCAAATTTGGTGTCAATTGTAAGGTATATGACAGCAAGCATGTTATTGTTGTGATGAACAGATGCCTGCATTATTCAGAATTGGGCGTGGTATTCCTCCACCTATTCCGAATTCTCTTTCTAGAGAAGCAAGGGATTTTATATCCCAGTGTCTTCATGTTAATCCAAGAGATCGTCCAACTGCTACTCAGCTCTTAGACCATCCATTTGTTAGAAGGCCACTTCCGTCAGACTCCTCTGTATCTGGACAGCCCTTGAAACGGCAGACATGAAGAATGAGGTAAATAAATTATTTAGGCTTTCTGATCTTTTCATATCCCTGACTTTTAAGGATTTAATGTCTGAAGATGAGCCCCNTATCGTTAACTTGTTAACCAACCATCAATTAACAACACCTTGTAGTGAAAAAGTATCTATCTCCAAATGAAATAACCATAAATGCAGAAAGAAGGATATTGAATGAGCCTAGAAAAGCTTTATGAACCACCATCATAGGCACATAAGATTGAAGTGTAGATGAGTTATTCGTTACTTACACTTACATATGCTTTTATGGACAGAATGGGAGCAGGGTATTACATAATTAGGTGGTTATGATGAAACTACTTCAATTCCTGGTCCTGTTGAAGTTTTTGTGGGAAGAGGCTTTTCTTTGCTCCTGGATGTATGTATGTATGTATGCATGTATGTACTTCTTGATGATGCCGTGAGGAATCTCTGTAGTTGGTAAGAAGATTGATTGTGGTTTAGTTTGTTTGTACATCGATTCAATTCTTTTGGTTGAATAAAAATAGTTTGTTAGGAGGTTTTAGTTTGAAATGTAAAAGCTAAACCACCAGTTGAGTTCAGCTTATGTTGTTTAATGGAAAAGTAATCATATCTGATTTAAGAAGGATTGCATTGCTTTTTGAATTACCCCAATCATTCTATTATCCTATTCTATGAATGTATCTACTTGTTGTGCTGGGTCATCTCAATCGGCAATGTTCGGTTTTTCTCTAATTTAATCAAGAGTTTTCTTTTTTTGCATTTTAGCAAGATACATTGCTAAGATCAAGCGAGGGGACGTCTATTTGACCTTTTTTAGGTCCGAATAAAAATGGACAAAAAGGTTGAGAATGCAAGAATAGATGATCTATATGTGAATAGGCGAAGCATCGTGTGACAAGCTAAGTTTAATGTGAGAAGTGGACCTGAACCATTGATCACTTTTAACCTCATGCTTTCCTATGAATTGTGTTTTAGAATGGAATTATTTGGTGCATATCATCCTAAACTGTATTCACTTCTCATCCAACAGTTGATAGCACTTCTTACACCTCTCATGTTAACGACAACTTCTCATCGGAATTCAACCTATGTGAATATTGGTAAACCTCCAAAAAAATCTATTTGTAGATAAGTATATGAACCAATGCTTGCATATGGATCATTTAATCTTACATTTTCTCAAATCTTTTACACATGAAGATACATGTGTGAACTTTGGACACTATTTTTTTTACTCATGACTTGTATATGGATCATTTATTTTTACATTTTCTCAACATTTTTGTCTTTGCACAAGGCCTCTCACTATTAAATAAGCATGACAAGGATCGATAAATCAAAGACTTCGTTTTATGAGATGACCGAATAATTTGTCGACCTGCATCAAGCATTTTGAATATTGTAGCTACCACAACTCTCGCTAGTGCAATAACATTACATAAACAGAGCATTTTCATGTATATGATGGATCATATATGCATCATTTTTGGCACTAAAAAGTGAAAGTAAATTTGATTGGTTTCATATACAAACTCATGATACACCAAATTCAAATGGGTAATAAAGGGTACTATCACATTCACAAAGATGAACCATAAGCAATCCCATAGATGGAACATGGACATGTACAGATGCGATTTAACAATACGATGATGAAAAACCACAAATCACTCCAACTCTTGGCTCGTCTTACTCCGAGTGAGATGTCCAATAAGCAAGCCCGCTGCATGCATGCAACATCATCATCATCATCCGGATTATTAATATTTCGTAATGAGAGAAATGCGTACAAAATCTTTGAGCCAAAAGAGACAGGCAACTTACCTAATTAACACAAGCACACACTGCAAAACACCAGCAGTTCCGGTCCAAGCTGAAGGGCCTTCTGGCACGAGTGCATCCTGTATTAACAACCCCACTGATGCTGCCAAGGAGACGAAGGATACCACATACGCCAAGAAAAGCCAAAGCTTCAACCTGCAAACATAAGATATTTGCATTGATGATAGAATACTTCGGTAGATTTAAATTTTGGCAACAATAAGCTTTTAAAGGAAACACACTTCTAGGCCACATGTTATATACAAATTTATCTTAGTGCCTATTTGTTAGCAACTTAATGTGAATTTAATGGGACTCGCAACTTATTCAGTCAGCTATTCATGGCTGTTTGGTAGTGGCTTAATGATATGGAAAGTGGCTTATTAGGGGGAGCTTTACGCAGAAAGCCAAGTTTTTTTTCTTTCTCCAGAGCTTTATGAAGACCTCCTAAGCAAAAACGTTCCCAGCCTATACAATAACCCATATAAACGACTTTATTCATACATCAAGTGAAAACCAACCAAGCAGCCGTTAACAGCCAATCATGGACATAAAGTAAACATATTGATATTGCTGGAGTGATCAACAGGATCTTTTGGACAGCAACCAGTTCAACGTCTTTAGTGGTAAATTTATCACACTTAGAAGCCATAGAGAGATGTTAAGCATGAAAAGGATGTCAAATGCAGGTGTGTTAAACCTGGAATGCACAGCTCATTTAATAAAACATTTAAAGTTAGCTGAAACCAAAAACACTGAGGAAAATAATGCCACGCAGATACGTTAGCGAGAAAGGTTATAATCAGCAAGTTGAGGAAAGAGTAAATCAGAATATTATAAAACACGAAAACTGATTGTGAGAATGATGGCTCAGTTTTAAGCACAAGATGAGTGATGATTGGTCTGGTCAGGGCCAAGAGTTCTTAAGAGAAAAGGTTTCAATGGATTGATAACCTTCTGCTGTCATTGACAGGGTTAAATACCCTTTGACTTGAAATAGAAAACTACTCGCTCAGTTCCTACTTTCTAGCCTGTAACTCCAGACAAACTCGCGTGGAAAGTAACTAACAATTTAACCTATACTTTGGAAGGAGCATGGAGCACCCACAATGATCTTGTATATCAATCCATCAACTTGGGATTCATTCTGGGGATTCGAGGTCTTCTTGGTGTATCAAGTGGCCATATTAACATATCAATGGAAAAAACTAGATGGGTATAACCAACTTTTCAATTTTAAATTGTAATTAAGAAAGAGAGGTTGTTCAAGACTAATCCCCAGCCTTCGGTCTGCATAAAACTGAAAGGCAAAGGCTTTGCGTAACTAAAGCCCCTACACGGGAGCTTGAAAATTAGAATTTTAGAAGGTTAAAAGTGTGGAGAACTTTTTGATCTTAATCTTCTTAAGAGAAGCACCGGTGCCATTGGTAACACATAAGAAGTTCCTACCTGTTTTAATTAAAGGAAAACTTTGTACCCATGTTTTATTTATTGCACGAATCACACAAAAAAAGGGGGAAATTAATAGGATTGACTAGGGTTTTTATGATGAAACAAAGGCATGTGATAAGGTGCAAAAAAAAAGCAATGCAGTAGGCTATTGAGGAAAAAGAAATTCCATACGACGCATGTGATTGTTATTTTAAGATATGTATGCTGGGATAGTAACAAGCATCAACTTACCTACGGGCAAGAGATTTTTCCCATCAGGATAGAGTTACACCAATTTATCGCTTTAGTTATGAATTAGCTCATAAACATAAAAGATGATATAATCTGGTGTATGCTTTTTTGTTAATGACATCATGTCGGATGATAAGAACATACAAGATGTTTTCGGAGTTGGAAGCATGTAGAATCATCAAAGTCCAACATGCCTCCAACAACTTATAAGTTATAACACAGAAAAACGTGACACATTAGGTTGGAAAAAACCAAAATTATGTCAACTGCAAGTCTGCAACTTTAGTGATGCCGATAGGAAAGCAAATATAAGCATGTTAGAACAGAATGTCGTTAGAGTATTATATTTCGCCATTAAGAATTTTATATTTCGTTCTGTAAGCCATCACTTTCAAGCACCACAAACAACTCCGTGCCCTTGCTGCAAATAACGTTATGCCACCTCACTCAGATCAAAACCCTCTGTACTGATAATTTAATGTTTCTAGACTCATGAACATGTTTGGAATACTACATACATTTTCATGTGTCTACACTCCACAATAGAATGGCGTTGTCGAACACAATAACATGACCCTAAATGTCAAGTTTTACCAAACAAAGGTGACCTCAGGTATGGACCAAAATGAAAAATATCTCATAGTCTGCTAAATCCTAGCATTACATATTTTGGAGTATGGATATCCGATTTATGTCATCTCCTTGCACTTGTCACTAGCATGCGATGTTGAATATCTTAGATACCAAGGTTGCTCTAATCAAGGTCTTTGTACAGATGAAAACACTCAAGTTGCAAATATTAAAATGTCAGACATGTTAAATGTATATATAGCAAGCAGTGCATGACAGGACTCATTTAATTAAATAACAAGTAACAAGATGTTTCTTTTTTATCCAGGTGTTAAGAATGAATACCGAGCTAGGTACAAATAGTTTTGGGTGACATGAATGCATGCTATGATAGAAAGGTTGAGAAATTCAATGTCCGGTTGATTATATTCTTGATGATGAGGTAATGATGGTAAACTAACAATTTGTTTGGAGGTGGTTGGCACCGCTCTCAAACCTTCAAGTTGACTATATTTAAGATGATGGTCTAAGCCGAGGTGTCTAATGGTTATTTTGGCTTCTTCACACAGCCATACACTGATGTTTACTTATGGTTTACTGATAAATCTAATGGCTTATTCGCACATGCAAGAGGTGTGTAATCCCCATTAAGCTAAAATGTTGACAATTTACCCCTTGTTAAAAATAACTCGCTCCTTAGGAAAGAAAGAAAAACACATGCTCCCTGCAAAATGGAAAAAGGCACTTCCTACTTGTCGCTTCCCTTCAAACCTAGCTACAGAGAAAAGCCCCCTTCCATCGATGCTCCTTGGCGACACGTGGTACCGTCAGTCCGTCACTGCTCCTGGTCTTTCTCTATCTTCATTAATTCAAGCTATTCTTTATTTGTAAACAAAAACGAGAAGATCAAGAATCGATTTTTAGTGTGTTCCAGTTTTGTTTGCCTATTTATTTGGTTTGATTTGGGGTTTTACTTCTATTTCCTGTTTATGTTGCCATTTTCTGATCTTTATGTATTTGAGAATCGAGATACAAGTTTGTTCTCCTTCTTGAGAGGACATAGGGATTCCAGTTTCTTTTCCTTATGTTTCATTGATTAACCAAGATTCACAAGTTCATGGTTTGTTCCACATTCAAAAATTTCCTAAAAGACCTATATTTCCTTTGTCTTGATTGTAAGATTATTGTTGTTTTTTTGTGTTTACCCGCAAAAAAAGGATGTATGGAACTCGAAGCGAGAGGGATTTGTCTTTTGAAATTCAATCACAATAACGCATAATTCATACCGAGAGGTAAATCAGTCATTTTTGTGATTCAGATAGAAAAGTAGCATCAATTTATCTAGACAGGACTTCATAGAAAATTTGGTAAACAACTCCTTAGTCTCTAATAGCCGTAGTTTGCCCAGATGTAGTCTGGGTAATTGCCTAGGTGAAACTTTCCAAAAAAAAGCCTACATAATTTAGTTTTGCAAGTTCCCCCTCAATCAATATACTTCTCCCCTTATCTTGTCGTTAACAAACAATGAAAGCCATATGTGGATGCCCTTTTTCTTCTCACTAGTATATTTCCCTTTGAAGAGATACAGATGTGAGGAATTACGTTCTCATAAGGTAATTCCATGCTAGTGCTCTAGGGCTAACATATTGACACGAATATCCCTTTCTTAGGCTAAGCATCCAAAGAGACTACGAGCGAAAGCACAAGGGCTAAGCCTGCCTCACAAAAAGAAGTCGCATACAGCAAAACATTACAACCAAAGAGACAAAGTGGAAGAAGACTGATTGCCCGTCACATCTCTAAGTGTACGTGCATGACCGCTGTGGCAGAGAGGAATTTGATCTTTCCAATAAAACGCTACAAGGTGGAACCAAGAGACTCCATGAAAATGAAAAATTAGCATCCAAAACTAAACAATGTTGCAGCAATTTATGTTCCTTCAGTAGACATCACCAACGATAGCCTCCCCAAGTACATGTTTTCATGAACACTATAATGTGCATAAGAGCACAAGTGGCATACAGGAAAAAAGATGCACAACTTTTCCACCATCACACATTCTTTTCTTCAATTTAGATTGTGTTTAAAAATTTGTCCAAATGCAGAAAGTCATGACTTGTGCCCATTCTTCACAAAAGAGGCAAATTAACAAAATACTTCTCCGAGGATTAATGTTCATATATTCTCCACCATTCTTTCTTGATTTGACATTACATCAAAACTCAGCTTTTCTGTTTGTTATAGTCCAATTCTTCAATTTGGCTACGTTTATACTTCCAAACTAACCAGTTTGAAGTTATTGATAAACAGAAATTTGAAGGTTTTAGCCTTGGCATTCAATCACAGGAACGTTTATTATATATGTATGTTACCTTAACTAGCTCAGGCATATGCCTGCCTTAAGCTTCTGACCAAGTGACCATATTTAGGTACCATGACAACTAAGAAAATACATATTTAATCAATGTACAAAAAGAAAGCATTGTAAATGAAGAAAATAAAATCCTACTAAAGCTTACCCTTATGAAGGTTGATGCCTAAAAGCCATAAACACAAATCATTTGATCCATGAACAAGTTAGAACTGGGATGAGAATAACATGAACTCACCAAGTCCTTACCCTCACACTACTGAGAATTTGTCATGATCAGATAAAAGATCTGCATCTAAGGTTACTATAGTACAGTTTCCATAGAAGAAAGAAGATTACTTTGTAGCAATGTTTACTACAATGACGATAGAAGTATTGGTATACTATAATCATCTACATCTCAATTTACCTCCTACAGTCCTGCTTGTATATTTTTTACCCATATTATTTAGGTTTTGAAACTTATCTGTGAGAACTGCTTATGTAGTTATGTTCAGCAGACCCCGAACCCCCATCCATACACCCTAAAGAAGATCTTATAAATATCACCTTTTCAAGTTATAATCATAACAAACAACTAGGGAAGCTGCCAAGCAAGACAAGAGACAATAGGAACAACAATAAAAATGGTAAAAACTCTCCCAACCAGCCATCACTGCAATGTCGCATACACCATCCGACTCAAATATATATTCTTTTTGCAAAGAAGTGTGTAACATAAAGAAAATCCGGAATGCTTTGATCTGTAAATCACCACATGTCACTATTAAAATATTGATTAGTAGAATTGAGCAAAGAGGAAGACAAAGAAGAAAGAAAGAAAGGAGGAGGGAGAGAAGGACGAAAACAAGGAAAGTAAAGAGAAAAAGAAAGTAAGAAAGAAAACAGAGTTGGTAAGTTTGTAAAATGTCAGCCATAGGAAAAGAAAGGTAGCAAACAAACTAGGTATAATGAAACATGTAAAACACACATCCCTCCGTTCATAATATCCGCGGCCGTTTGGTTTGGTTTGGTTTGGTTTAGGTTCCCCTAGCCATACTTGCAGAGAGAGTAAGTGCTGGTGCTACTTAAAGAATTGAACACAAAAACCAAAATCCACACTTAAGTTGGGGAAAGACCCAAAAACTAATGAAACTAACAAGCAAACAACAATCAGTAATTAATACTTTACATGGATTGAATTGAATAATACAAGTAGATAATATAAAGAAGCATAAAGTTAAGACTTTTAAGCTATCTGATGAGAACCAAATTGATAAAGATCATACCTCCATTCGCCCTCTTCATAGGGGGAGTAGTCGATGTCCTCTCTTCTAACACAATTAAACATCAAAGCAGCCAAAGATGCAAATATTCCTACAATATTAGAAGATCCCCAAAAACAAATCAAACTATATATATATTTCATACACTAAAACCTAACAAGAAATCAATCAACCAAAAACCTAACAAGAAAGAAAGAGAGAGAACCAGGAAGATAGTGGAGAAAGGAGATTTTAACAGAACTGCAAACGACGGCGTCGACCCAAAACCACCAGCCGGCTCCAAAAACGGCGCCGGCAACGCCTGGGCCGAATATCCCCCACAATTCCAATAAATCCATTGGGAATCGGAGATGCGTGCTACTTTCTTACTACGAGACGATCGAAAACAAGCCAAGAAACTTTGTTGGAAAGGTATCTATAAATCAGCAGCTGACGAGATAATCATCATCAATGGATCGATGAATATCTATCTGATTCTGAGGGTGCTGCGCTGTAACTTTACTAGCACGAAACACACAAAAACAACTTAAATTACAAAAACTTACAAACGGGGTGCGTAACTTCGTATCACACATTTTTTTATACCCAAACGTTAGGGGTGTTAACCGAACCGTATGATTCGAAACCGAGAAAACCGGTATCCGAGTAATTCGTAACCCAAAAACCCCGAAAATAAGGGTACCCGTTATGTTGCGGGCCGGACTCGGTTCTCAAAATTTACTACCCGCGGGTACCCGCCCCGCCCCGTATATATTTATTTTATTAAGAAAAATATATTCATTAATACTTCATATTAAAAATTACTAATCTTTAAAAAAATTTCATCACATACCATGTTTTCTTTGTATCGACGTGACAATCTTCCATACTTTTATTTTCATTCTCTAATATCTTTTAGTATTAATTTTTTTGTTTGTCACAAAATAACTTCATTTTCTAGTATATAGTTTGTATATATCGAAGTACTCGACAAAATGCGGGTACCCGTGAACCGAACCGTGGGTACCTGCTCTTTTTCTGTTCAGCTCGGTACGGGTACCTGTCCTGCACGGTTCGATTTTGGTTAGTAAAATTAGGTACCCGCCCC
Organism: Carthamus tinctorius; assembly: GCA_001633085.1. Taxonomy (NCBI): domain Eukaryota; kingdom Viridiplantae; phylum Streptophyta; class Magnoliopsida; order Asterales; family Asteraceae; genus Carthamus; species Carthamus tinctorius. Next base: position 14,485 of record LUCG01249008.1, read on the forward strand.
ATACGTGTGGTTCTAAAAAATTTCACTACCCACCCCGCCCCGCCCCGTGAACGCCCCTACGAAACGTTGTGAGACCAATATGTTACAATTGAAACTTCACAACAAAACATTATGAAGTTAAAAAAAAATCTGAACCTTCACAACAAAAATGTTGTAAATGTTATTTTCTAAGTGTTTTGCTGTGAAGTTTCAAGTATAAATTTTTGTTCTCATGTGATCCCAAGTCATAACTAGTATGAATCGGTTATGGAACGATTGACTCGATTACAATAGCGAGCAAAAAATAGGGATCGGTCATGCCTCGTTCACTGATACATCCAAGCTCGGAATTTTTAAAGAAGTAGCCGTTTTGTGACTCTTTATCTTTGGCCGTTTTTCTTTTTTTTTTTCTTTTTAACCCGTCTACACTATAAATAAGTCATATGGTGTATGAGGTAAGATCAAGCTCACAAAACGATAATATTTATAATTTGTGATTTTACGTCGTATTTGATTTTGGGTATTTAAAAACTCCTACTTGAGTTCTCTCTCTACTTGTTTTTCTGTTAATACATATAATAGTTATTTAAAATCTAAAATACAAAATTATAGCCAAATGTATTTTTACATGTATTTAAATGACGAAATCATTTTTATTTTATTTTTTGCATTTTCCATGTAACATTTTCACTCATCATTTCTTTTTCTTGTTTTTGTACCAACATGTATTTATCTAATTCACACAAAACTAAAATAAAACCAATCACGTTCAACAAATGATAAGTTAATAAGCATGCATTTATTAAAAAATGTTGTGTATCCGCACGTTGCAATACGATACATCTCAATTTTGAAGTCAATGACTCGAACGTTCAATCTTTCTTGTATCAATATTACTTTTATAGTTATGTATCGGTTTTGAATCCATAGATCCACTGGTATCATAGAAAGTTATATTCTAAGTGAGACCATAATCAAACAACTACATTCTTGGTTAGAATAAAAGCATCCCTTGTTTTTTGATTTTCCTAATACAAAAAGGCCAATACAACACAAACACCTTGCTAGCAAATTGATGCAACATAATATTAATATTAGTAAAGCGCATGCTTCTAGTGCAATAATACATCATTCAATACATTTACTATCCTTGTTCAGGCAACATACCAACTATTATATTCAAAATATGAAAACGCAAGACTTGCATAAACGAAGGATTGAAAAGGGTGTGTACATTGTAAGAAATTGCCCCATTATTAATTGTTGAAACAGGATGGAAGGGAGGGGCTGCATAAACGAAAATCTTAGCTAATATAGAAATCATGATTTAAATAATACAAATCTTCGTTGATTTATAATATTGGTATTTTAGGTAGCTAAGAATCATCATCACGTAGCTAATCATTTGGAAAGAGAGACACAACCTTAGGAAAAACTTTATTCAAAGAAAAATTAAACTACAAACTACGAGCGGGGTACCCTAAGGAAACACAATCACCTAAAATATGTTTCGTAAAATGGATAACAAGGGACTAACTCGTAAACCAATTATAAAGTAGATGACCCATTTACAAAAATGATTACAAAATATGAAGAGATAATAATAGAAAGGAGTTATGGGTCGGGCAAAAAAAAAGGTGGATTTGGGTAATGGATTGAATATACTCCTAAGACCATCTATAATGGTAGACTATTTACCCAATGAACCCAATCCCCACATCAGCGTCACAGTTTTCCACTACCTTACCAAAACCAACCAAAACCATCCACTATGGTTTACTCAAAACCATCTAATTAAAAATAAAACAAAAAAAGAAAAAAGAGAGAGAA
>LUCG01249090.1:0-10455 GCA_001633085.1 Carthamus tinctorius
ATATATATATATACACTTATAAAATAATTTCGTTTTTTTTGGCGTATATGCTATATAAAGTGGTATAATCTTTATATAAAATAAAAGGCATGTTTAACACTTGTTAACAACTATAAAATAAATTGGAATTTATTTTGTCAAAAGATATACATTTGTTACCAAACAAAATACACCAACTAATTTTAGGGATAACATATATAATTAACAATGTTTTTTTATACAATATTGAATTATCATTAGATTTATAAGTAAATACAAATATTGTGTTTCAAAGTTGTCTGGCTAAATTAGTAAAGATTTAAATGCATTTATATTGAAATGTTTCCAAAGGGCTTCTCCACCAGCTTTCCTAAAATGGGGAAAATGAGAAAAATGAAGATTTAAGTCTAAATTGTACTTCTCCATTCCTTTTTCCAAAATGTAGAAAGTATGAGATGGGAGTTTTTCTTAAATATAAAGATAACCCCATTAATGATTACTATTTGAAAGAACCAACATGAAATTTTAAAAATATGAATTTAAAGAAAAAAATAAATTTTAAATGGATAAATGAAATATTTTATTATTATAATCAATGTTGATTTCTTCAAAATGGAGAATGTGTTGGAGATGGATACAATTTTCTTTTAGAGATTTTTAAGTTTTGATTCTCCATTTTGAATAAATTATAGGGAAACTGTTGTCTTGTAGGCTTGTTTGGCAAAAATAAGCTAGCTTATAAGCTAGTTCATCCAAACATGTACCAGAAGCTAGCTTATAAGCTACTTTTTGAAACGCTACTTTAAGTAGCTTTTGAGAAGCTTATTGTAGCTTTTTTCAATTATATCCTTATTAATATTAATTAGTAAATTTAAAGATACCCTTTTTGGTCATTTTACATACTCATAAGCTAGTTTTTGTCAAACATAATTTGTTCATAAGCTAGCTTATCAGCTACTAGCAAGTTTATCAATCAACAGCTAGCTTATCAGCTACCAGCTAGCTTATCAGCTAGTTTGCCAAACATAGCCTTAATAGATTAGAGCTATTTCGTTCTTTTTCGAGCCCCCTAAAGGGCATTAATACATTTATTTCTTTTTTTTATAATCCTTTTGTACCATCTAATTACACCTTTACCCTTCAAGTATTAATATTTAACTAACATTTAAATATTTAAAATATATTTTAATAACCAAATCAAATTTTCCGCAATCAATAACTTTACCTTAAAAATATAACATTTTCTATTATATAATTTAGGACAAAAGTTATTATATATTTCTACTAAAAATGTATTTTATAAGAGGATAAACTAGATGAGTAAGAGTTAAGACACAAGACATCAATTTTTAACTCACTTGGTTTGTCCATTATTGAAGTGAAATTGTTTTATATTATTTATCTATATTTTATTATTTCACTATAAAAATAATAATAACACCTTCCAATTCTTCCAACTTGTTCTATAGTGTTCAACATCTATTATTTGATGTCATGTGTATATAGATGCTACCTATTTTGGTTTCACATGCTACTACCTTGTATAGTTATATATCCATTTGTATTTATTTTATTATGCTTTTGCTTTTGCAATATTATACCCAATGAAAATAAATAATAATTCATTTTTATAATTACTGTTTATGATAAGTATATAAGATCATACGATATTCTATGTCATCTTTTTTATAAGATTCCAGTTAAAAAACATATCAGGAAAAAAGGTCAACATGATACCCAATCAATACAGTTTGAGTTGATTCTTATGTTGTAGATGTTAGGTTTTGTTCTGCTGGTTACAAACATGAGGTGATTGGTTGAAACGATTAATTATATACTCTCTTGTGTAGAAGGGAATAAGGTGAAACAAAAAGTTAAAGAACTAAAAATGTAGAAATGGCTTTATTATGTAATTATATGATTGTGCATGCATCAAAGCTAAATATGTGTTTTAACTTTTAATACCGTTTCTAAGTTATATTATGTTATTAACTATATCAAAATATAAAGGGGGGGGGGGGATTCATAAAGATATCAGGTTCTTTTATTTTTTACAGTAAATTCCAAGTATGTGACAAAACGATGTCTTGCTTTAAGAATAAATAGAACAACTTCGCTTGTAATACCAAGTATAAACATAAAAAAATATGTATGTCCTTTTATGCATGTTCATTGACTCCGAATATCTTCTTTTTTAAATATGATTGTGTGCGTAAATAGTCACACATTCACACGCACACACACACATATAAGTATATATATAATAGAATATGCTTTATATATAAAACATTCATTACTATTTTGCATGTGAAAAAAGTTCAAACATACATTTATTTATGATGCACAAACACACATACAAAATACATAAAAACAATGTGAATCATGACTTAAAGTTAAACAACTAAATGCTTTAGTTTTTATGGTTTTGTAACATTTATTAGGTTTATATTTGATTATCGGTATATGTGTGCATATCTGCCAACTTATTGTACATACAAATTTTATAACTTATGTATGAAACCATAAGGATTGTGACGTAGTGATTTGGGTTCAGGGGGATGTGGTGGAATATCTCATCTATCCAAGATTATATTCCACACGTCAACAACAATTATGACCACTAATTTTATCAAGGCTAATGACTATATCTACGAAAGATCATAATTCCACAACAAGACGAAAAAAGTTAATAAAAAATATTGTATATCTTTCACGGACAATCATCATAACACCTATATAAAAAAATACCATTTGTTCCAAATAATCTATATTGGTTTGCTATATACAAATTATGGAAACATGCATACTTGATATGGCAAATCATACATCACCAATGAAATCAAAAGAATGATAAACAAAAAAAAATCCATAATTTTTGTAAGAATCATGCCGTTTAGATGGACTTTTTAGTTTTTAATTAGTTGTATAATATTTCTTATTGGTGGCAAATACATAAAATAAGGGGGAAATTAAATTAGCAAAAAGGGGAATATGATACATTTAAAAAGGGGGACCAAAAGTGAAATAATACACCTTGGAAGTATTCTGAAAAATATGCCAAATTCTAGGAGGTGGCTTTTACATTACTTTATAAATGATGGGGTTCTTGAAGGAATGGTGGTGGTGGTGGTGATTGAAAATTTGAAATTTTAGTGGTCTTTTTTTAACTTGGGAATCTTATAAGGCCAACACTACCACCAAAGAAAAATTGAATTGATGGGTGTAATAGACACACCACCATCCTTAAAAAAGGAAATTGGATTGATGATGGGTGTAATAGATGCACCATCCTTAAAAAAGGGCTAGAATGTAATTTTGTATTGTTAATTAAGTTTTTTCTTTTTATTCAATAAATATATAAAAATGAAATCCAACTCTCATTTTTATTCATGTTATAGGAATTATAAATCAAATTTGTATCTTGAGGAGTAAGGTCGGTCTCAGAAACTTGTCTTTTACGAGGTCACCAAATTGAATTAATCAGGAATGTTTCATTCCGAAAGGGAGCGGAAGGAAATGAAACACACCTGATACCAGTTGTATATGGTGACTATTTATGTAAATAAAAGTAAAGTTGGTCCATTTGAAGTACAAAAGTACGGTTATTCAAACTTAAGGCTTTGGTTCGTGGTTTTTCGGAAAACAAAGTCATAATCAATATAAGAATTGATCACAATCTAAGCACTCACAAAAACTTATTTTGAAAGAGTGTTGTGACAAGAAGCTAGATTTGATTGATACTATGTAATATAAATACTTTGTATGAATCTAAATAGATTATTAGAGGAAACATCCCTGTATACCTGGGTTCGATTTATGTGGTGAGCATGTGACGATACCCTGACCATGGTTCGGTTTTCAGGTCGGTCCATGGTCGCCGAGGATTAGTTGGATGCCCGTATGGATCCCGGATGTCTCATCGACTTCGTATTGGGACGTATCGTAAGTTTTCTGCCCTTCAAAAAAAAAGATTATTAGAGGAAAATTATGATGGTAAATTGGTAATCGGTAAATAAACGATCGAAAACTCCCTTTGATTGGAAAGCCCATTTGTGGCTGGGCTCTGCTTTTGGGCTAACTGCTATCCGGCATTCTGACCCAATTAATCTATTTTAGACCCAATTTTGTTTCAAACCCTTTTCCAAATTTTGTTGAATGATTTAAATGAGTTGTTTCTTTAATTACATATGGTAGAGCTTTAAACGAGAATAATACATATTTAAAAAAGAAATACGAGAATCAACAAAATCATATATTTGTATTAACTTTTAAAAAAAAATCACATGGACAATTTTGGATGCGACTTGCAAAATCAACTTGAGTTACATATGATTTTGTTGGTTATCGTGTTTTTTTTTTAAATAGATATTATTCTTGTTTGATCATCCATCTAGTTAAATATTGTTCTTTGTCTACGTTTTAATGATTAAATAGATCTTACATTTCATAGACGTGGATGTAAAGAAAAAAAACTAACCGGTTTTTACCTTTCCCAAACTGACACAATTCAAACCCCTCACACCCAATTAGGAGTGTAAACGAGTCAAGTCAAGATGGAAAGTAGGTTAATCGAGTTGGGATTAAAAAATTAATACATGATTTAAGCTTGACTAACCGTTTCAATGTAGGGCTGAAGCTCAATGCTCGTTTACAGGTTCGAATTCATGATCAATTAACTATTTTATCGGCTTGGGTTCGATAACTTTTATATTTTTATTGTATAAATAATAAATATACGAGTATGTTAGGCTCGGAAAAAGCATGCTCGAATGGCTCGGGTTGGCTTGACTCGACTTGGAAAAATGAATAAAATTTTCCAACGAGTTAGGTCGAATATTGGTGGTATAAAACTCGGCTTGTTAAGTTGAACGAGTAATAGTTTGTGTTCAAATCGAACCGAGCTCGAGAATTATTAAGCTTGAGCTCAGATAGCTTGTTAAAAACTCAACTCATTTTACTATCTCATACCAACTACATCATTCCCCTTCATCGTCTTTTATCCATACGTTGGGTAGACACCCGACCATGGGGAGGCTGGGAGTGACGTTAGGTGCAAGCATTTGAATGATATATGTTTTGAATCAATAAAATTGATTTTAGTTTTCCTTTTTTAACTTTAAACCATTCTTAGCCAATTACATATATCTATTTTGGTATTAAAAGAACGTAATTAGCCACTTCTGTGAAAGTTTGATGGTTTATTTATTTTAAAAATCATTTTAGAAACTTAATCGTTTAAAACGAGAAAGTTCAAGGCTACTATGAGAAAAAAAGTATAAGGACCAAAGTTGTGTTTGGCAAAAATAAATGGTTGGATGGACTATAAGCTAGTTTATTGAAATACTAGTTGGAGTAGCGTTTCAGGAGCTTCTTGTAGTTTTTTTTTTCAATTATATTTCTTATTAATATCAATTATTATACGCTAAGATATATTAACTAACTTATTAGTAAAGAACTAGCTTATCAGCTACCAATTAGTTTTCGGCTAGTTTGTCAATCACCACCTAAAAAAAGTTTAGAATTGTTTTTTAATTTATTTTAAACTCTCGTTATTAGTATTTTTTAAAAAACATAAAAGGGTATTTTGGTTATTTGTCATCGTTTCATTCAAATTCCAAAGCTACATTTTGTTAACCAAACAGACAGATTCTAATTCCTTTAACAGATTTCATTCCATTTCATGTCAACCAAACACCTAGTCAAACCTGATAACATTCCATTCCATTCNACGTCCCCTTAAACTTTGAATGAACATTATCAACAAGGCCCTTGATCTTATAGCAATATAACAATTTCACCCTCCAACTCAACAAACCAAAACCAGAACCCTAGCAACACCCAATCACACTGTTTCTTCACTTCATGACTGCACTCTGATCATCACCAAAAACCTTCAAAACAATGGCGTCAATGGCGATCTTAACTCGTAAATGGCGACCTCTTTCCAAAGCCCTAAGCCCCAAATTCATCACAACCTACACCTTCCTCTCGCAAGAAGCTCAGTTAGCCGAGGAACCACCGTCGCGGCCGGCCTCCACCGCTCCACTACCACCGAACCCCGCCACCGGAAGCCCGCTCTACAACGAGAACTGGCGGAGCCCTATCCCGAACCTCTCAACTCCATCCTCCGCTTCCCTCATCCCCCTAGGGTTTTCGCAGCAACATCCGTCCTCGAGGATCGAGGCGCTTTCGCAAACCCTAGATGGCGAGGGGATCGTGAACTTGTTCACGGATTGGATGACGTCACAGAAGTGGTCTGATGTGAAGCAGCTGTTTGAGCTTTGGATTAGGTCGTTGGATAACAATGGAAAACCTAATAAGCCTGATGTGAATCTGTATAACCATTACTTGAGGGCTAATCTTATGATGGGAGCTTCTGCCGGTGAGTTGTTGGATCTCGTTGCACAAATGGAGGATTATGCAATTGCACCAAATACGGCTTCGTTTAATTTGGTGCTCAAGGCAATGTATCAGGCGAAAGAAGCCGAAGCTGCAGAGAAATTGATCGATCGGTAAGCCATGGATGAACTGGTTTTTCGTTTATTTAGATTGGATATTGATGTTTCTTGAGGTTTTAAATCGTTGTTGTTTGTGTAAGTTTGAACTTTGAACATCTAGCCAGTGCATTTTAACAACTTCATGTGAAAATGATGATCCATTAGCCCCCTAAAAAACTAATAGTTTGATCTACATACAAAATCTTATTAATATGCATCTGAATTGACTTCAAAGATCATGAAGTCCCACCTTTGTTTAGTTGTAAGCATAAAAAAAGCCCTCACATATGAAAAATATATTAATGTATGTAGCTCACATTAAATGTTTGTGAAATTGGGCAGTTGATCCTTAGCGGTTTGAGTTTATGATATTGAAGAATGTAGTGAAGTTAGGAATTCAGGTTCGATTCGTGGCTATCTATGGTGGGTTTGTCTGTTTGAATAGTACTAGTTCAATCTGTTAACTTTGGTATGGTGGTTGAAAAGCAATCTCATAGAATATTATGTTTTATACGATGCGATTTTTTTTTTTAGTTTTGAGGTGTGTTGTGTTTAAGCATAGGAGCTTAGCAGGTAATGCTAAATGCGAACAGACTTCGTATTTTTTGTTGCATGGAATCAACTGGATTAGATGATATGTCGAGTGGTTTGTCAAGTATAATATGTATATCAACTGTTAAATAGTTTAAGGACATGATTTAGTTGCTGTTGTTATTTCCCTGCTGTGCTCTATAGTTGTCCTACTTTGACTTTGTATATATAATATAAGAAACCATAATAAACCAGCATCAATTGTATAATTGACACATGAACATGTTTAAGTTTTGAGAAAAAATAAGTACTACTTTAAAAATGTACCATAAGTATTATAAATACAATTAGAATCATAGATATGATAATGACAAGTTTGACACTAAAATTTACAAGTAGTTACAAGTAGGAGAACTAATATATAATGGAGTATACTACTAAGAAAACTTCATTTCTTGTGAGAAACATGGAGTTTTTTCATTACAAGTGGGTTGCCTTTTGATAGTTTTACCCGAAACCTCATTTATAAAGAAACCACATACTTCTGAAAATAAAAAAAATGCTCTCAAGCTGGTAAAAAAATAGCAAATAAAATACTCTAGAAATGAAGGGCCTTGTTTGCTGGTTTGAAATGCTGCAAGCCTTGGCATCAAAATGCTTTTGATGTTAACCCTGTAGCAGTTCTGTCAGATGCGTGCCATGGCGTCTTGAGATGCATTATGGCACACTTTTTTTGACATCTTAATTGTTTTTGATTATTTTTTGCCTTTCTTTTAAAATTTACCATTGTCAGAACATTTTTCTCTACGGTTAAACATTGGTAGAATGTTTTTTTTGTATGAGCTCTATATATGATGTCAATGTATGTTTTTCTTTTCGCTTTTTGTATAAATTTTAATTGTTCAATATCATTGGGTAATAGTAGAAAATATATATGTATATGTATATGTGTGTGCGTCTCTCTCTCTCTCTCTATATATATATATATAGACTTGTCTCATTTAAGCTACACCTTAGAAACCCCATGGCTTTTAAGACTTGAGGTCAGACCTCACCGCCATGCTTGCTTCACACCATCTAGAATCTTGGGTGAACTGGGAGATGCATTTGAGTGATCAAGTGAGATTGTAGCTGGTGGGACTTCTTGCCTTTTCGATTGAGAGATTTGTCGATGTTCTACAAGCCATTAACTATGAAATGGATCAAAATTCCGTGTATCAGGATGATCCAATCTGGAAAGGAATCAAAGGGTGCGCCTGATGAGGAGTCATATCACATGGTTGTTCTGTTGCTGCTAAACCAAAATCACATTGATGCTGCATTGAAGTATATCGACCTAACCTTAAAATCAGGGTATATGCTGTCAGTTGAAGTATTCACAGAGTGTGCGCACAGCTGTGTGAAAACAGGAAAGCTGGATACATTAGTATCAATTATAGAGAGATGTAAGGTATGTTGCTTTTCTTCTTCTGAGCTTTGTAAATATATATTCAATCTTTTGTTGTGAGACTTAGTTTTTTTCTTCAACTGATGTAGCATCATCTTTTGTTGCATATGCTGTCAGAAAATGGATCAAAACAAAGCCTTATGTCCACCCTGGAATTTGTGCAATTATATCATCGATGTTGCAATGCAAGCGGATAATAGCGAATTAGCGTTTTATGGTCTTGAGTTCATGGCGAGATGGATTGCTCGTGGAGAAATTGCAAGGCCACCTGTGTTTCTTTCTGTAGATGAAGGATTAGTCGTAAACGCACTGACAACTGCTGCTAGAAATTATAACTCTAAGCTCTTAGACGGCACATGGGCAATTCTCAAACGCTCTTTACGCCAAAAGAAAGTGCCCAGCCCGGAATCTTACCTTGCTAAGATATTTGCCCATTCTTCATTAGGTAATTTGCAGAAGGCTTTCAGTACTTTGCATGAATTCGAGATATCTTACAAAGATTCTACTAAAGAAGCTGAAGAAGACATGTTCTCTCCATTTACCACCTTATATCCGTTGGTTGTGGCATGCTCGAAGAACGGGTTTGCAACTTTAGATGCAGTATGTGTCGCATTCGTTTTTGTCGTGTTTTACTTTGTTCTTGTCTGATCTGTGCTAACTTTATGTTCTTGTTTTACGGTTTTACCAAGGTCTATTATCAACTAGAGAATTTGAGCCGTGCAGATCCTCCATACAAGTCTGTTGCTGCACTAAACTGTGTTATTTTAGGGTGTGCAAATATATGGGATGTTGATCGAGCGTATCAAACATTCAGCGCCATGGAGACCAGTTTCGGATTGACTCCTGACATCCATTCATATAATGCTCTCTTGTATGCATTTGGGAAGCTCCATAAGGTTAATATTGGCGTGTTTCCGTGAAAACCCAATTCTTTGGCCCCTGATTTATTGGATTTAAAAAAATTATGGGTTATAATGGCAGTAAATGATGTTTTATTTTTGCAGAGAGATGAAGCGGTTAAAGTGTTTGAACACTTGGTAAGTTTGGGTGTGAAGCCTAATGCAAAGTCTTATGCTCTTCTAATCGACGCTCATCTCATCAAGCGGGATCCAAAAGCTGCACTCTCCACAATTAACGACATGGTAATGATATGTTCATATTTTGTGTCGTTTTCTATTGTGATCGATTGTGGATTTATGCAATTAAATAGTGAAATAATGTTATCATCCAAATCCAATGCAAGCAGGTGGTCGCAGGGTTTAAACCAACAAAGGAGATTCTGAAAAAGATTCGCAGACGTTGTGTTAGAGAGATGGACTATGAAAGTAACGACAAAGTGGATACGTTGGCAAGAGAGTTTAAGGTGCGGTTGAGTTCAGAGAATCGCAGAGACATGCTATTTAACCTTGAATTCAGCACCGAGTACGCGTAAGAGGCAGTTGCGCACAAGAGAGCTCCCGTTGCATCAAAGCGCTCTTACATGTAAGGTACTCTCATTACATACCTTTAGGGTGTGATTGTTATGCGGACTAGACGGGTGAGAGTGATGGTAGGTAGGTGAAAGAATTGTGGAAGGTTTTAGGGCTTTAATTTGACATGGGTAGTTTAGTAATTTACTAATCTTGTCTCTTCTTTGCAATTTTTGTTCCATCTATTTTGGTGGTGCAGAAAAGTGTATTTTTGTCCCACACAGTCTCAGGCTTGCCCAAGTCTAATGTCGTGCCAAATGTGGGACAAGTTTTTGTCTATTGCTATTTTAGTCCTGCCTACCAAGCACACCCTTAATAGCTTAATTCAATATATCTTGGTAATGGTTGCTGATTTATGTAGTTTTTGGAAGAATGTCTATATTTTTCTCCTTGTTTCTTTTCTGGGGTGTGTTTTTTTTCTTGGAAAATCCATAACACCCATCATATTGACCATCAAACTCACCACCATTCCCTTGCCTAAGAAAATATGTATACTTGAGTTCTCTTTTTTCATAACTATGTACTCCAAAAG